>PVKU01000104.1:0-24869 GCA_004027475.1 Anoura caudifer
CCCGAATAATATAGGCCCCTTCTAATGAAACAAAAGTTGATTACATGACCATGTGGTCTATAAATCTAGTTTGGCAGATTTCTAGTAAGTTCTAGCATTTCTAGTAATGCTGTGTTGGTATTTAGATGCAGTTACTTGCTGTAAGTACTTGGAAGTTATAAAGCTTCATTTCTTTAAAAACTGACATTTTACATTGACATAGACCATTCTTTTTCCCATTTTATTTGAATTAACGAGGTTTTATTGCATAGTGTGCACTTTTTTTATCCTCACCTAAGGACATATCATTGTTTTTGGAGAGAGAGGAAGGGTGAGAGGGACAGAGAAACATCAGTGTGAGAGAGAAACATTGACTGGTTGCCTTCCATACATGCCCAGACTGGACCAGGTAGCATACATGCCCAGACCGGGGAATGGAACACTCTGGGAATCAAATTTGCCACTTTTCAGTTATGGGAATATGCTCCAACCAAATGAGCCACACCAGCCAGGGTGCATATTATGCATTTTATCTCAATGAGGTGACCCTCAGCCCAGATCTCCTAGAAGCAGTGAAGGTACATATGTTATTTTCAATATTTTTAAATTGATGAATACTGTAATTTTACCTGAGCTAAAGTTGCACAGACTTAATAAGTGTACTTTGCCTAATATTAAAATATTTTAAATTATGAAGTCCATAACCAACTTTTAAAAAGCTTTCTTAAAAAAAGGGATTGTTATTGGAAAGTATTTTTTAAAGGTATTAATAACAATGGCAAAATGTCAGAGATTCAACAAATGCTGTATTAATTGAGATTTTTCATTTCTTACAGCTCTGGCTAAAGTTAAGCAGAAAATGAGCTTATTAAAAGGATATTGGATAATTTACAAATGCACTGGATGTTTAGAGAGCCTAATTTCAGGCTAAGAATCAAAAAGAAAAACTGTAAGTGAAGGCTCAGCCTTATTTTTCATAATAAAATAATTGCTGTCATTGCCGTGGTCACATACACAAAAAGACTTCCGTTCTTGGTTTCTGTTATCATTAACTCCTCTGTCAAAGTCCCACTCTGAACTGAGTCTCATGAGAGTATTCTATCCACAAGGGAAACTGCTAAGTATCTAGCATGCTCGGACTCTAAAGTAGTAGACTCTCTCTGCCGCACACCAACACCCCTAAGTGGAGAGTTCCCCAAATATAGAAAGAGGCTTGGTTGCTATGTAGCCAAAATGAATCACAAATGTCAACTATCAGCCAAACTTTTGACAGCCCAACATCAACTTATAAGCTTCTCCCCACACTTGAAGTTCCAGAAAACATGCTCCCACTTAACCTAAAGTAACTGTTTTTCCCCATATAAAGGGAATGAGCTAAAGTCTCATCCAGATTGAAATCCAGGTCTGGAAGATGTCCAACTCTCCTGGAGTTGTGCCATAGTCTTGTCTCAATATTCTGTAAACTAAGTACTAAAATGTAAAGTTCACTGCCACTAAAATACACTATGTAAATTACAGGAGAAGTAGAGGGAAAAATATGGAAAAACCTGATAAAAAATATATACATATATATGAAGGTAAACATGGGTAGACGTTGCAGTCCTTATTTCTGCAACTCATTTTTGGTGCTGTATTCATGTTGTTGACTTGCCTCCTCTATCGATTTCATGTTTCTTTTATCTTTGGTCAAGGGTTTACCTATACCTTCATCTCCAAGAATGCTGACCCTTTGACCATCTTTCGTGCATTGGACTGTTGTTACAGTAGTTGTAGAGGGAATGTAGATTTTGTGAGCTATGTGTACGGTGACCAGATAATTTATTACTCAAATCAAAACATTTTGGATAGTGAGAAAGGGCGCTATTAATAATTATACTGGACAACAGGTGTAAAACAGGACCATTCCAGGCAAACTAGCACATATTGTAACCCTAGACAAATGTGTACTTGTTTTTATAGTTATTTTTTTTTTTTTTTCTATTAGGAAGCTGAAGGCAAGAATTCTGATGATGGAAGTTGGAGGTAGAGGCTTTGTTGTATTTTCTGTATTAAGTACGTGCCTTTGTAATAGAAGGGTCTGGCCAGGTCATTGGGGAGCAGGGAAACCCCAATCTGTGTGAAAGGCTGCACTCTCCAGAGTGGGGAAAGAAACCCTGAGACAATAAGAGAACCTGCCTTCCCTGGAGAAGGGGGAGGGATTGCAGGAAACTCCAAGGTGGCAGATTGAAACAGCAGCTGGCCAAAGAGCCTGCCTTCCCTGGGGAAGAGAGGGACCCTGAGAGGGGTTGACAAGTGCTGAAGCAGCCTGGAATTGAAACCAGAGCTGGGGCTTGATAGATTTCCATGTCCCTAAGGAAAAGAAAACAACTAACGCAGTTTGTGACACTGCTTGCACAGAACCTGCATGGGCTGTGGGGCCTGGAAAAGGTCACAACACACGTGTAACAAGGTGACACCCAGCACAAGGTGATGCTGTGCCCATGCATGGCTAGAAAACCCTCCTACTCACTTCTGGATCATGGCGGTGGGAGGAGGGGCAGAGACACTACGTGAGCTAATGTGCATGGTGGATATTAGCTCACATTGGCTGGGAATTTGGGCCCTGCCACAACGTATAGGATTTTGGGGCAAAAGATTTAAGACAGAATGCGAACAGAAACTCTCCATTCCTTCTGCTCATAGTTCATGCATTGCTCTGCTCCCATGGCATGGAGCAGGCTCCTGCAGGATGTGTGCCCCACCAGCAGCAGGTCCACAGGATGCTGCAGCCCTGCACCACATGGCACAGGTCCTGGATTGCTCCCATTCTGTTGCCCTGAGAGCAACACACATTTGCGCAGGCTGGGAAGGTTTCACCAGCTCCTGAGAGTGCAAGCATCTCTGGATGCCAGGGCCCAGCAGACTGAGCCCCTCATACTACTGGTTGCAGTGGTCTGGCCATGTGCCCCAGCCCTGGGTGAGAGAGGAAGCTGCTGTGGGGCAGTGGAGATGCTGGCCTCACAAGTTTGCACTCCAGAGAGAGAGTGTGTCTGGAGCTGCAGAGATGGAGGCCCATCCATATAGCAGCCTTGGACTACAGATAAAAATGGAAGGAGGTCTCTGGGCATGGATTTGGATTTCAGTCTTTTTGTGAACAAGGGGAATTCTATGTTTCACAGAAGACAATGGCTTGGAGCAGGGGAGCTCCTAGCTGTCCCAAATTGGGTAGCCTCTTAATAAAAACCGTTTTCCTTCCTCACCAATTATTGTGTCATGCTTGTGTATGGCAGCAGGCGGCCAAATCCCACTTTGCCCTGTAACACCTTAAATAATAAGCAAGTTTGAGGAACAGGATTTATTCCAAGCACATTACGCATCTAGAATTTACACATTCAGAAATTATACATAAGCTAATCATTTGAGATCATCGTTGTTAGTAACTCTACATGAATCAGGTCTCAAGCAGGTTGGGAAAAGTACAAGTTGTTTTGAGACACCTCAATCCCTCTCTAATCCCATTACTAATCATGAAAGCAATGCAAATGTTTTTGTTTTCTTCTCCACTTGGGTCACATTCCATTGTAGGGTGATGTAAGAGTTTTAACCAAGCACAGCATAGTAATGAGCAATTTGGGAGATCCAGTTCTAAAAGCCTGCCTTTGGTCACTTTGAATCTAAGAACGTGGAACCATTTTGATTTGCAAGGTTAATTGTACACCTGTTTACTTTTGTCATATTTTCTAAGTGGTTAAACTGGAAAAGCAAGGAGTAGGTTATGGTCCAGTTGTCCAAGAAAAAAAAAATCTAAGCCCATTAAGATTACCTAGTATTTTTCCTACTACACTGAGCTTCACTAGCTTGGCCACCACAGCACCCCTCTGAAAACAGCTGAGGACTCCTCTGCTTGTGGGCTGTGGTTTCCAGCTTGACTGTATATTAGAATTACCTGGAGGGCATTTTAGAAAACCTGAAGCACAGGCCACATCTCAGATGAATGAAATTATCATCTCTCATCCTAGAACTCAGACATCGGTATTTTTAAAGTACTACAGACTATTCCAACGTGCAAGCAAGTTCAAGAACCTCTAATGTAGAGTCAGCTCCATTCCCAGCTCTGGAGTCATTTAAGGGCTGATTTGAGGAATTCTAACCCAGTGCTCCAAAGAGTTTCGAGGAATTGAAATTAAGTTATAAAGCTAGTATACTTACTAATTTCAGTAACTAATATCTTCTAGAGTTGTAGGCCAAAGTAAACAGAGAGATAATTAGCTTTGGACTTAGGTAGGCTTTATTTTTTTTAAACCTGGATCAGGTACTTAAGTTAGCTGTGTGACCTTGGACATGTTACTTATTCTCACGGAGACTCAGCTTCCTTTCCTGTAAAATGAACCCAATAAAACCTGCTGCTGAGTTGCTACTATTGCCTGCCTTGTTAATGAAACCAAACCTCCTCTCTCATTACCCTAGTTTTGGAAGCTTCCATTCCTAGAAATATCTAAAGTTCTGTCTTGATAACCTTGTAGTCCAGCACTTGGCTTCCACCGCATTCACATCGATGCCTTCTCAGTGATTATAATCTCTTCTTGACACCAGTTCAACATGGGATTCTGCTAGCACAGATTGTCCTGATCTTATTTTTCTGTACACATATGGATTTGTGTACTACCCCTTCTAGATTTCTGGTGTCCTGCCACTTGGCCATTGGCATGTTCCAGAATGTCTTTCTGGATATTCCTGAAACCTGTTGCATCTAAGTACACACACAGGCCATCAAGTTCCAGTGCCTTGACTAGAAATCCTCTTGGTAACTCTAATTGGGCTATCACTGCAAATTCTGCCTAAACTCCAGAAAATGTATCGGGTTTACTCATTAAATCATTATTTGTGGGGCATTTACCAAATCAAAGCACTTTGGCTCTGCACTCGTAATTCACAGAATAGTGGGGGAAGATGAAAACCAAAAAGTGGGACAAGCACAGTGACAGAGACAGTTATGGTCTTGATAACTCCTATATCCTCTTTTCTCATCAAAGGTTAACATTTTCATATGTGTGTATGTCACAAAATAGGATCACTGTTTCAAATATATTTTAATTTTTTGGTTGGGAAGGAATAGCAAGGAAATGATTATTGGCTATATTACGTGATGCTCAGGTTTCCCTCTACATAATTGGAAGGGTTTGAATTTGTAATTTTGTTTTTAAAATTTTTCAAAGTTTATTTTCTAATCCTTGGCATAGTGGAAATATGTCCTCAATTGTATTTTGGGATAATCTTTGTGAATCTAAAGTGAACTCTGTGCTTTTCCTTAGGAATAATTTAATATGTTGTGTGGATAGGGTATCCTCTCGCTCTCTAAAAACTAAGTAATCTGCCTCCATCTGTCAATTTCTATAAAGGCCTTACAGGTATATGAAAAAACGTCTCAGGGAGAAAAGGAATTTGGTGGCCTTTTCAGCAGGCCACATCATGGAGCCATGTGAGGATGATATTTAAGCTGCTTTCTACTGCCTCCCCTGGACTGCTCTGACTCTGTCTGTGCCGTGCTGATGATCTTTTTTCTGTGTACGTTTTCTGTGGTTGCCAGCTTCTTCGTATTGCCAACCAGAGAAATGAAAAAAAAGCTGATTCTATTCAAGGCAACTGAGAAATTATATATGGTTCTTAGGGGTAACGATGATGATGGTTATTATTTTAGAATTTTATAGAATTCAGAAATAATGTGCTGCTTCCTGGCCATTCTCCTCAGAACCAGTTAACCTTGAAATTGTCCAGTTTGCTCTGTGGTGCTCAGGGCTCGTTTAGCAAGAATTACAAGGGAGAAAAAGGTTAGGTTTGGTAAATCTGTCTCCAATATTGTGCATCTAGTCTCATTGTATGGGTTTCTAAGGGCACCCTCTGTTGGGCTCCAACCAGGTCCTCTGTGTCTGGGCAACAGCTCATGGAACCCATGCCTCAACTCTCCTTGAAAACTTACCATTCTCTGTCATATCACAGGAATTCTATTATTTGTTGTCCAAGCTGACAAGTGTCCATTTCTGCAGTGATTTATGGAGTTAACAGTTCTACCTAGTGTCTAATTCGTTGGTGACTAATGGTGCGAATGTAGGCCAGGCATATGGAGAAAGCTGTGTTCTGAGAAATCAAAGGAAAAAATATTTCCCAAAAGGCAAGATCTTCTGGCTCCCCTCAATTATGGTGTGTGGGCAGCTATCTACATCTATCTACATGGTCAACCCCACGGAGGTAATTTTCACTCTGCCATCAGGAAAAGAGTGAACAACATTGTTTACTTTACATTTTCATTAAGAATGCCTTAAACTCTTTGAGGGTATTACCTAAATCCTGACAACCAGTAAGTATGTGGCACTGTTTGGTGGACTCACTTGTCAGTAAAGATGTGTGTAGGGTGTACGTGCTTGGGCATGACCTCTGCTGCCCTGTGTACTTTCTTGCCGACTGAAATCAGTTGGGCAATCCCTGTCTGTAAGCACATTTCCCAAGAACTAGTTAGAGCCAGTCTTCATAAGAGGAACCTATTATGAAACTGGCTCCAGAGGATATTTGCTTTGTTGAAGATCTACTGAAAGATACTCTTAACTTGAAAATGAAATTGCTTTCTTTTGGCTCCCACCTAACACCTTAACCCTAGAGACCTTGGGACTCAGATTTAGAGAGCAGAGATGACAGCTGGGCTTGATCTGCATTTTTTTGTAAGCTTCCTCACTTTTTAAACTGGTAAACTGGTATTTTCAGTTTAAAAAGATGAATGCTTGCGTTTCAAGATCAGCTGAATTAATAGCATATTATCAAGATTGGAAACTGGAGGACAAAGCAAAAATTTTTTGAAGGCTCACCTTTTTTCTTAAAACTTAAGTGAATTTTGTAGCCTTTTCTTTAACATATCCACGTTTGATAGAATACAAAAATAACATTTCAAGTTGCTTTCTAGTGAAGTTGTTAACTTTTTGATTAAATAAATGTTGTTATAAGAAACATCACTTTTTTCTTGTGTCTCCTGATCTAAAATTTTGTGTGTCTAGGAATATTTGTATTCAAATTGGAGAAGCTCAAGCTCAGAGGATTAGTGAGAGAGGATCTGTCTAGTCAGAGAAGAAGAATGCAGATTAATGGTCAATCATTAGGTGAGTTTCCCCCCGATGACTTTCACAGGGGAACAATGGCATTGGATAATAAGCTCTAGTGCACAGTTGTAATGAGACTATGACATTGGCATTGGAGTTGAAGACAAACTCAAAATACAGAACTGTCAAGGTAAATGTGGAAAAGGCAGGGATGTAATAAAATAATTCAGATTTCCTGGATTCCTTTTAGACCCATTGTAATTGTAGATGCACAAAATAAATAGTATGGCAAATAAAGAGAATAGTTCTTCATATGAATCTTTGCGTTATAACTCATTCTCTTAGCTTTCTGAAAAATTTAAAGTAAATATCCAGTTAATCTTGAAAGTGTTATTTATTTTTTATCATTAGTGTTTTATATTTATTATCTGGAATGCATTTATTCCAGAAACTAATTTTTCTATAGGTTATTTGAAACTCAGAACATGTTTTTTTTAATAGACAGTCTTATTAGCAGTGAGTTTCTTATGCCAGTTTCAAAGAGTATTTAGCACATAAGGTACCTGGAATAGATCAGAGATAAGGGCCTTTGTATCTGCATTTTTTGTAAATACACTTTGATGCAAGTGATCTGGATGATACTGTGAGAGACACTGTTATTAAAAGAGGTTGAAGGGTCTTGTGATAAGGACAGAACACTAAGGATACTGGCTGAGAGCCCAGGGCAAGGTTGCAAGAGGTTGTAGAAATATATTAAATTGGCTGCCCAGCCCACAATTCCCCTTTCTTCTACCTGGTACTTCTCCACATACCCAATTGCTTTGGCAATTAGATAAAACTGACAGAACCATGGATGGACATAAGGCAGACCAATCAGATACTCTAACTTGAGAGTCTGCAACTGGGGACAATTACACAAAATAACCCTTGCTGGTTATTTGGAATGAAGATACTTCCAGGGGCTACAGGAAGCCAAGTACCATCAAGGGAATGGACAAACAGAGGGCCAGTATACATAGAAAAAGAGAGAAGAGATGAGGAACCATGCAGGGGGAGGGGGGAGGAGAAGGAGCTAAAGCAGAAGAGGATGGGAGAAATAATGAAAGAATCCCTAATTGGTGTGGTCCAATGGGTTAGGCATGGTCCGGCAAACCAAATGGTCACCAGGTTGATCCCTAGTCAGAGCACATGCCTGGGTTGTGGGCCAGGTCCCTAGTTGGGGGCATGTGAGAAGTAACAGATCTGTTTCTCTCTCATATCAATGTCTGAGAAAGTGAGAAAGACAGAAAGAAAACCAGAAAACCAGAGGGAGAGAATTGTCCTTGGAGCCTGCCCATTTGCCACTGTTGATGCCAGTCCCGCCTGAGGTCTGACTGTTTTCTACGACATTTTTTTTTTTGTCATTCCAATACATTTTTCTTTTTTCATTTAAGCTAATTTGAATGTGCTCCTGAGTGAGAGGACAATCAAGACACTGAAAGGAAAGACAATGAGATATATCTTACTCTCTCTACTGCCTCCTCCCTCTCTTTATTCTCTCCTCTCCCTTTCCTACTTCGATATTCTTCCTTTTCTATAACATGCATCTCCCCTCCCTTCCAGAGAGGGAAAAGACCTCCTTCCCTTTTCCCACCTTTGCTCCTCTCCAAGTCTTGACCATTTCTGCCCTAAATAGAGACAAATAGCCAGGATGGAGAGGGTAGGAACAGAGGAACATTTATAAGACCACATGGGCACAGATAAGAATATGACTGCTCATCCTAAAATATAGTACATGGAGTATATTTATTTAAAATAGTCCCTTTGTTAAGTATACTGAATTTTAAGAAACAGTTCAGGCAGGCTTGACTATATTTATATGTAACACATATAAATGCTTATTACTGTCTTTGAAATTTAACCTGATGTGATGTTTTCCTTGATGAAATACTTCTCTGGTTCAATCAGCTTCATTTGCACTAAACACCCTTTAAAAATTAGATGTTCCTCATTGAGCTGAGAAAGAATTACAGATGAGGAATAAAGGTCTAGATGTACTAACTTAAAATATAACCGGTCACACATTAAGAGTTATGACTTTATATTGCAAAAATCCTCACTATGCTGCAGGGCTGAGCTAAAACTGCACTAATTTCATCTTGGGCTATTTTTATAAGGCTGTGGGCTGCTGACTCGTAAACTCACCTGATCAAAGCAGACAGCATATTTGCCTTAAAGGGCCTTAGGCAGGTTTCCCTCAATGCTTTGTTGAGAATGGAAAAGATGTAGCTTCAAATAAATGGACAGGAGGACAACTTTGATTCAACCTCAGCTCTGTTGCTTACTACTTAGCCAGAAGAGTCTGAATAAGTCACAATTTCTCACTTTTATAAAATATGAAATCCTTTTGTCAAACAAAACCACAATATGTACTCTGTGTGTATAATGAAGTAGACTGCCCCAGGTCGGGCCAGACTGGAGTTGGGCTGACAAGCACAGAATCTCTTTCCACCTGCGCACTTCCCATTGCCCAACTGCTCTACCCCCCACCCCCACCCCACCTGCCTCCACCCCTCAGACTTCCATGAACTCTCAGGATTTTGCTGAGCACACTTGGAAATCCCCAGACTACATAATCTCCACAGTTGCTTCAAGCTCATTAATTCTACAACTCTGTGAGGTCTTTAATGAAAACTCTACAGAAGAGAAAAAAATGTCATTGGCTCCATGTAGTGTTTGTCAATGTTCTTTGATGAGTATATGATTAAAAGAATTGGATGATGTGGAAAATCAAGCTTGTGTTGAAGCTGCTGTTTTAACTGCTAGATATCACTTTATATATGTGTTTATTGGAGTCAGAATTCTGCTCTTTCACTGAAAATACTCTAGTCCAGATTGGGAGATTCTTTTTATTAGTTTAATCTTCACCCAAGGATATGTTTATTGATTTTTTAGAGAGAGAGAGGAAAAGGAGGGATGGAAGGAAGGAATGGGGGCGGAGAGAGAAAGAAACACTGATGTGACAGAGAAACATCAAACAGTTGCCTCCTGTATGCACCTCAACTGATAATAAAACTGCAGCCTAGGTATGTGCCCTGTCAGGGAATCAAATCCACAATCTTTTGGTGCATAGGGTGATGTTCCAACCAACTGAGTCACTGGCCGGGGCACGAGATTTTTTAAGCATTACCTCAAACTAAGGACAAATTGGGAGGCTAAGACATCTAAACTTCACCAACACTACTGTTATAGGTTGAACTGTGCCCCTCAAAAAGTCATATGATGAATCTCTAAGCCCCAGTACCTCAAAATGTGACCTTATTGGGAAACAGAGTCATTGGTTGCCTATGTCATTGGTTAAGATGTTCATACTGGTGTCCTCATAAAAGGGGAAATCTGAACACAGACAGGCACACAGGGAGAACGCTATGTGAAAATGAAGGCAGAGATCAGGGTGATGCATCAGAAGACAAGGAATGCCCGAGACTGCCAGCAAACCAGCAGAGCTAGAGGAGAGGCCTGGCATAGACTGTCCCTCCCGGTGCTCAGAAGGACCCACCCCTGCTGACATCTTGATCTCAGACTTCTAACCTCCAGACTGTGAGATAACACATTTCTTTTGTTGAGTCCACTCAGTGTGTGGTTCTGTTATGGTGGTGTCAGCAAATGCACACAACTACCATCGTTGCTAATTTTCTACAGGGATAATTTTTAAATGTCAGTCATTCAAGTAACATTTTCATAGTTTTTGCTATGGTAGCACATCTGCCTGTATGATGATTTATTTAATATTTTTTCTTTAAAAACATATATTTTTACTGACTTTTTTTTTTTTTTTAAAGATTTGTAAGTGTATTTGTGACCTAAGTGTTCTAACAAACAAAACTAGAATTGCTGGGTTAAAATATACTAAATGTCCTGTAAAAGGCACAGCTGACTTCACAGGAAAATAAGAATTTTCCAGGGTGCAGAGAGAACTTGTGGATCCATTCGCTGTTGTCTACCTCCTCTGCATACCCTGCCAGTTCACCACCATCTCTCACTCCCGACCAGTGCAAAGGGCTTGTCTCCCCCAAATCTCTTGCCACTTCCTTCCCTCCAAACTGTTCTCCTTGTTGCAGACAGAGTGAGGTAAATTTGAAAATACAAATAAAATAAATTAACTTCCCTGCTTAAATCTTCTCTATGACCTGCCATTGCTATTAGGATAAATTTAGACCAAAACCTATGTCTCCTGCCTACCTCTCTAGTGTAGCCAGAGTCCAGATATACTGTTTTTCTCTGGGTCTCCCAGCAAAGAGATTCCTCTGCTTGGAACACCCCACTCTGCTCCCTCCTGCTTCAGCTTTCTCTTAGTTAATTCCAACTCACCTTTCAGAGCTCCGCTCAATGACACTCATTTAGAGCCCTCCCCTGATCCCCACTCCTGAAGCCAAGAAGTCTCCTTTGATTATAGTCCATCAGTTTTCTGTATTTCTTCCTAGCATTTGTCACTATTCCAATTAAACAAATAATTAAAGATTTAGTTGTTTCATGTATATCTCCCTCGCTAAAATTTAAGCACCACAAAGGGAAGGATTGCATTTGTATTGTTTTTTATTATATTCCCTGTACTGAGTATGGTATCTTCCACAGGTAATAAAAACATGTTGAGTGAATAATCTACTTGTACATGAGGCCAGAATTGTTATTAATTTCCCTCCACCTTACACCTGATATTTCACTCACTATTATATGATAATCATCTCTTTAAAAAGAGTAAATATTTCAAGAGTAACATCACATTAGCCTATGTTTTCTTTCAGTTCATCATATAATGTGTATAACTAAGAAGTTTTATTCCATATTCTCTGACAAACTTATTACTCTTCTGCAATTTTAAAGAAATATTCAGGGCAATATACTTCATATACTGCTAATTGTTGCAGGGACCTATTATTTTAAACTTTTACTTTAAGTTATTATAAGTGGATATCAGTTAAAATATATAAGTAAATTTAATCAGTTAGGTTTTTCTGTGACCAGTGGTTGTGATTGATATAATCAGTTTTACCTTATACGTGAAGCACATCTGTGGTTGTAATTGAAATATTTAATTTTTGCATTAAAAGTAAACCTCTGCAATGTGTACAAGTGAGAGTGAGAGAGAGAGAGAGAGAAGCTTCCTAATTTAGCTTATCCTCATTTCCTAAGGATTTTTGTTGCCTATAGTCCTCTTATTTTATTAGTTGAGATGTAAAATTTGAGATCTGTAAAATCAGAGACAATGGAAGAAACAACTGTATAGAAACAGAAGAAATTTCTGAGTGTTGAGTTAGCTTTGGAGTGAAATAAGCCACTCTCATGTTCCACAATTCTATTAATGCAAAAGATGTTCTGCAGCATATAAATAACCCATTCTCTCAATGTAATCCTTTATCTTTGTGAAAATGAGAATCAAGTTATCTCTGTAATATAAACAATGCTATGTAATGTTCTTGAAATTGTTTGCAAGTTCAGAATTCATGGGGATGATTTGTTCCATGCTAAATAATTTGACCACAAATTAGCATCCAGCAACCAGATGAGTGCAGACTTTTTAAATGCACATAATAATCTTACATGCATAAGGAATCCAACAAAGCACCAAACCAAGTACTAAAAGCTTTATATCAGTTATCCCATCTTACTCTTTTAAACCGACCATTGCAATGCAGTGGGTTATTTTACTGTATCCCACTTAGAGGGATTAAGTAACTTTCAAAAAGTGACACATTTAGTATATGTTAGCATCAGGAAGCAAACTCAAGTTTATCTGAACTTTAAGCTCCATTTTGACCACTCTGCTTTGGTGCTCACATATAAAATTTCTATATTGCCTAGTATTCAAATACACAATTTTTTTTTAGATTAATTCAATTTCATACGTTAGAATTACATTGCTCGTGCCTGAACTGGGAAAAGAAACCCAGATTTCCTGATTCCCTTCCCAGTGTTCCCCCACTATACCATGTTACTTCCAATCATAGACCTTATCCGCATACATTCTTCTTGTGACATAAAATGAAGCAATGTCACTGGGCTCTGTGCTTAAAGATAGTAGATGTATCAGAAATTTCAAAAAATAATTTGAATTAAAGTTTGATATCTTTTTCTTAAATATTTGTCATTGACATTGTCGCCATATGGCTGATTTTTTAAAATGGCCCTGACCATGCATGATCTTGGAAAAAGACATCTTTTGGGGCTAAGACTTCAACCTCAGAACTGAAGACCAGTCAAGGAATCAAGCACATCTTCATTTTGATAGAGGACTTGAGAATTGGAAAGTTTTAGTTTAAGTAATAGCTAATAAGCTTAGTAATCAATGCATGTAAAAGCTATTATTCCAGGAACTGAAGGTATGACCCACCCTGACTCCAGGAGACCAAAAGCAGTTCCACCTTTGTGCCCCAGGAGGACTGCAAGCCATTCAAGATGGTATCTGAGCCACTGTGCTCCAGGGTGAGGTGACCACCGCCCAGGGTGAGAATGCTGAAGTTGTTTTTTAAATCCAATGAACTTTTCCCTGAATTCCAAACCCCTTACCTACACTTTGTTCTCCTTTTAAAAAGGGCCATTTCGAAATGGAATTTAAGACAGTCTGTCACAATATGAACCCACCGTCTTCTCAGATCACTGGCCATCTGAATACAGTGCCCGTAAGGATTTAATCCCTATCTCTGCTTACTGGGTTTGGTATGTGACAGGCAGCATGAACGCTGGTGTCTTTTCTGGTTTTAATTTCTTTTCTTAACTGTCTCAAATCAGACAGGCAACTGCTGGAGAGAAGAGAATCACATGAAAATTCTACTCTAGTTTATTATACCTAACTTCTCTCTCTTTATTGAACATGGTAGACAGAAGCAGAAACAAAGAATCATTAGGTAGTATCGAGAGAGTGAATTCTTAATTCAGCATTTACTTTTTAATCTGAAAAGTTAACTTTTCTATAAATAAAAAAAAAATTATCTCTCTTGAGCATTTCCAAAGATCTGTAGGTAAGGTGTGACTTAAGATTTACATGTCATGACCTCTTTTAGCAAATCTCAATAACTTACAAGTAAAAAAAAAATTACCCTAAGTACTATTTCTTGTTAGAAATCTTAGTTATATCAAAACAAAACAACAAGAAAAACAAACAAAAAAAGACCCTTTAACAACCAACAAAGTTTGCTAGTAAAATGAATATAATATTGGAAGTAACTGAATTAGACTTTGATCTTTTAAAAACATGATAAATATTTTACTCTTGCTATTTTATTTCATGAAGAACAATCCAGAATTTTTAATTATTCCAAAGAGATCTAATTTCCAGTTCCCTAATAATATCTTCCAGCTCTCCTCTGAATCTCTCTACCTTCTTCATGGGCTTTTATTTTATGGATTATTGTACTAGTTTGCTAGATGGGGGACTCAAAAGTTGGAAAATTTTAATTTAAGGTAATAATAAGCCTAGTAATTAATGCATGTGAAAAGCTGTTATTTCAGGAACTGCAGGTATGGCCCACCCTGATGCCAGGAGACCACAGCGATTGACCCTTGTTCTCCTCAAGAGTCAGAAGCAATCAAGATGGTATCTGAGCCAATGTGTTCCAGGGAGAGACAGATGACCGCTTGGGGCACAGCTAATTGCCCAGGGCCAGAATGCTGCGGTTTTGTTTTTTTTAATCTAATTTTCCCTGACTTTCAAACCCCTCACCACACTTTGTTCTCTGTTATAAAAAGGCTGGCTTGAAAGGAAATGTAGGACAGTCTGTTAGGCTACAAACCCGCATATTCTCAGATCACTGGCTTTCTGAATAAAGTGCTCATAAAGATTCAATCCGTGTCTCTACTTATTGAGTCTGATAGGAGACAAGCAGCACGAACACCAGCTTCTCTGGTTTCATGCTCAGTGCTGAGAATTGTAAGAACTAATACATTCATTTACTCATTCATTCAACTATGGGTCAGGCTTATGACATTGGTCATAGAGAAAAAGCAGTGGCTAGCTCTAGCAGAGACTGAATGACTGACTGTTCAGCAAGTCATTTGCGTATTCTCCTAGGAGTATGGCTTGACTACGACGTTCCCTAGCTCCTCTAATGAGGTGTGGCCGTGTGCCTGAGCCCAATGGCCTGTGGGCACAAGTCATTTGTGACACTAGCAGGCCTGACCCATAACACTTCCTTCCTCTTTTTCAAAGTAAACATGTACTGAAACTGGCTGAGCCACAAAATAAAACTTGAGACCCTAACTCATGCTTGGAGTAGAGCCTGACACTTAGGAACATCTGTTTTGGACTTACAGTCAAGAAGTAAACATTTATTGCATTAAACTACTGAGATGTAGGAGTTTAATCTCCTACAATTGCTGGCAGTGCCCTAATTAATGCACTGTATTTGAAGTGAAATAGGAAAACAGATATAAAACCCCTATACAGTACAGTGCTTTGTGAGTGGTAAAACATACTCTTAACCAAGTACAGAGGATGGACTGGGAAGTCAGGGGTAGAGAAAGTGACATCTGAACTGAATTGTAAAGGCCAGGTAAGTGTCAGGCAAGCTAAGTAGGGAAAGAGTGGTCCAAGACAGAATTGCATGTACAGAATTGCCTTGTTGTAGATGCACCCAGGCAAGAAAGAACAAAGGATTAAAAGAAGTTTGTGAATGGGTAGATGCTGATTTACTTTGAGGGAGGTAGGGAGACAGGAGACTGCAAAAGTAAAGAGGAGCTAGATAATGAAGTCCCTCGCTGTGCTAACCATTCTGTGATCTTTGGAACCAATATGACTACTAGCGTAAACAGAAGGAGATGTGAATTGAACATATGCATTAAACATCAACTTATTGGATACGATCCTACTCATCTGAAAATGAACATAATTTCAACTACTTCAATGAGCTTGAAGTGGAGAAATTAACGTTGAAAAGACTGTTTTAGTGGCCAAATATCAAATTTTTTTCTGTTTTCTTTCATTTAAATACAAAAAGATACCTATCTGAGGTATAAACCAAGTGTATTTTTATTTGAATGCTTCATAGAAGTGAGAGGGGATCTAGAGTCAGAGAATTCAAGTTTGAGTCCCCACTCTATCTTATACTAAATGTAAACAGATCCCCTGTTTTGTATCATAGGAATAACAAATAAACTTCCTTCCTGGACTACTGTGAAATAATATTTGTGAAAAAGCTCCATCCAAATATATGTTAATTTAGACTTCTACAGTTCTAAAAAAAAGTCATGTGAAAATACCCTAAATGGACATTAAAGTACTTCATTTCTACAGATAATATATGTAAGTATTTCATTAAGTAAACAACAAAAATCAATCAGCAAAGGTAAGTGGGTTTCAAGAAAACTTCATTTGAAATTCTCTGTGGGGAATTGCTGATATCTGAGCCTATCCACATAAGGAAATTATGATTTGAACCAACAGCCGCTATCTTCAGAGTGAAACATTGACACCACTGAAGATTTAAAACATAAAGATAAAAAATGGCAACATCAATCCAAAGGAAGTGGTTTTGTGGCTTGGCTTATCATATTTTTATACAAATATTTTTACACAAGCAACAATTTAAATTTAAAATTGTCTATATTTCTTATTTTTTCCCATATAAACCCAACACTTGACTCTATTACACCTGTGGCCCTAGAGTGGATTTAAACTTTGATCTTTAAACAGTGTATGTGGTTAATCTCACTTATTTATTATCTACTTAATATCAGTTTCTTACTCCATGGTGTGGAGTCCATGTTTTCATTTCGTCAGAGGGCAAGGCAATATCTGTGCATCAAGTGGTTTGGTATATGTTACAGAGCCTTAACACGCATCTTTGGATCAATGACTCAGTTAAATAATGATTCTGATTATTATAATATGAAATCAGAACATACATAGGACATCTCTCCAGGTTTATATGTTTAGGGATAATCTATTCTTGAACTAAAATGAATTTATACTGAAACACACTCTCAATATGGGGCTTTCCTACACTTATATGATATATTTATTCTTTTTTTTTTAACATGGAGGTTACATATTCCAAAAGCTTGCACAAGTTTCCCAGGAAAATATCTGTTGGATTTTTACTTGAGCAGTAATTAGTGTGCTTCCTCTTCTCCAATCCATCGTGCACATTACACTCATATTTTTCTTCCCGAATTGGTCTACTTTTTATCTCTTCCAAGGGGTCTCTCATATAGTTTTTGTGAAGTTTTTTTTTTAATTCACTGTTAGTATTTTGCTCTTTTTGGGTCCCCCTAGTTACATGCTATGTGCTGTTAGTAAATCTGTGAGAAGTTGTGATTTGAAATAAGAATTTTTGACTGGAGAGTAAGCTTGTGATTTTTGAAAGAACAGTAAACCATTCTAATGCCTGAAGAGCGCATGGGAAAACAGTGAGCTCTAGGTTTATCAGCTTCAGAAGTGTTAGCATCCAGCAGGTCTGAGTCAACAGCAGAAACACCTTTTTAGACTCACCTAGCTATTTAATGTTTATTTTTGTTGCTACATTTGGGGCTATGCCTTGACTACACCTGAAGATTCCTCAGGTAGGTCCAATCCACACTGGTTTTCCCCTACTTTGAATTTCTTTATAAGAAACCACTGTTATTTAAGTGTTTTACCTATTAACTGTTTTGTCCTTGCCTTTCACATAATCTCCTTGAATGTAGCTTATAGTTTTTTGGTGTTTTCCACAATTTGCACCTCACTGATTTGCATATATATTCAGTAACACATAGTGCATTTTTAACTGTGAGTATTTATCAACTTTTCCAGCCCATTAGTCAAAGTCTTAAGATTACTACTACTTGATCAGATTGACCAAACTGTAAGGTACAGTGCTTGAATGCCCATTCAGAGGCAGGCAGAAGACAGTCGGCATTAATAAGGATTACCAATGCTGGTAGATATACCACACAAACCCCTAAAATCTCTGTGGCTCAAAACAACAACAAAAAAATATATTTCTCCCTCATTTTCTGGTCCGATACAGTTCTGGGGCCTTCCCCTTTCTTGCAGTAATACAATTGTAATACAGTTCTGAGGGGGAAGGCAGGGAAGACCTGGCGGGATGGAGCGGCTTTTGGAGCTGGCCTGGAAGTGACAATGTTCCTCTGGCCTCATCTTATGTGCAGAGCCAGTCACATGGCCCAGATCACACCGTCAGAGAGGCTAAGGAAAGCAGAAAGCGTAGGGATATTTGTTGAGCACTATACTCTCTGATCCTCTATTCCAAACCTTATTTTTTTTTTTATTGTTGTTCAATTAGTTGTCCCCATTTCCCTCACATTACTCTCCCCCGGCCCTACCCAACCCCACCTCCCCCATCCAATCCTCCCACCCCCGTTGCCCTTGTCCATGTGTCCTTTATGCATGTTCCTTGACTTAACCCTTCCCCTTCTTTCCCCCGTAATCCCCCCTCCCCTCTGGTTACTGTCAGTTTGCTTATTTTTAAAAACTAAACTTGAGGAAAAAAACTTCATTGACTTTTCCACTATAGCTCCTTTAAGACTGAGCAGCAATGGTCAGTGGGTTCCCTGAGCAAAACAGAGACACAGCGGCATGAGGGTACAGTCATGTGTTCGCAACCATGGTGGTCGCATCTCAGGCTCCGCATTTTAGGAATTTTTCAGGTTTTATGGAGATTGCACTAGGAAAGCAAAAGCTGGGGTAGAATCAATGCTTTGGGCTACTCATCAGCTTCTCAGCCATCCTAGCACTAGGATCAGCTGCTGGGCTGCAGGTTTAATAACCTCTCACTTTTGAGGTCAGATGGGCCACTTTGACTCAGCCTGGGACAGGTGATTAGAAATTGGTTGTGATTCAGTTAATACGGCAGGGGGAGCGTGCTTTCCTTCAGAAATAACACTGGGCAAGTCCAAATATCCTACAAAAAATGAGGTTTTTTTTCAGGCCTCTGCACTCCTCAGGAGGAAAAACTGATATTGAATGTGCTGCAGTGAAACAGGTATCCCAGGAGTCATCTAGAACAGCAGTGTATCTGTGCCTCACTGTGGGCTTGCTGCAGCTGTCCCCCAAGGTACAGTGACAAGTACAGTGACAACACTAGACAGGACAAGTCAGCCTACCTGCAAGCTTGCTTTGTTAAGAAATTTAAATAATTTAACATTGACCAATTTGATTTTCAGTTTGATTTAGATCCATTCTGTTACGTACTCCAGCATCGGGATAGACAGCTGGCACAGGTCTGTGATTGCTCCCCAGGCAGTCATAATCATCGCAATATAACCTTTCACTCACAGCAGGTGTCTCTGAGGAGCTCCAGCCCCAGCCTTCTGTTTGGCAGGTAGAAATGCAGCCTTCGATGCACTCAGTGCATTGAGAAACCATTGAAACATGGCCGTGATGACGGGTAACCATTTTATGACACGGCTATTATGTTATCTCAGTTGTAATAGCATGTCAATGGCTACCACTCATCAATACACGTTTATGGCTTGGTGTGAGCTACTGAATAGCAACAGATGGAGTTTTGAGTCTCCTTGAAGAACTGACGAATCATGCAACCTGTGGATCTGCTCTCTTTACGTTTATGGCTTGGCCTTTTTCAGAGACAGAAAATGAATATGACAGGGAAACTGACAGAAGGAAAACTGCCTGAACTTAGAAACTGTTCTTTTGTCTGTACTGTTCAGGAGCTGAATCTTATTCAGAACCATAGTCATTTCTCTTTCCTTGCCAAGCAAACTCACTACTTTTGTTCACACTGGAAATTAGAACTCTGCACAGTGTCCAGATTAGCTCACTCAGCAAGGGAATATTTCCGGTCCCTACCACCTTCCACACATCATTCGTTTTGCTTTATGACCGTATCAGTCTGCTGTGGTTGCCATCACAAATACTTCAGATCAGTTGGCGTAAATAACAGAACTTTATTTTCTCACAGTTCTGGAGGCTGGGAGTCTGAGATCAGGGTGTCAGCAACACCAGGTTTCTGGCTTACAAATGGCTGTCTTCACGTTGTGTCAGTGGCAGGGAGAGAGAGAAAGAGATAGAGAGAGAGAGAGAGAGAAAACACAAATGAGCCCTGATGTCTATTCTTATGAGGCTACAATTCTTAATTCTAAATTCTTATAAGGGTCCTACACTCGTGTCTTCATCTAAATCTGATGACCTCCCAAAGGCGCATCTCTCAATTCCATAGGATTGGTGGTTGTTAGGGCTTCAATATGTACATGTTTGATAGATTGTATCATACAGCACTAACATAATATATGAACAACAGTACTCTAGTAGTTTCTTGATGGATCTCCTGTTCCTCACTAGAGTCTAAAATCTATTCCCAACAGAGACATGTTTTTGAAAATTATAAATTAGATAACACCACTCCCCTGTTCAAAATCCCCCAATGGCTTCCCATCACTCTTAAAAAAAAATCATTCCATGGACTACAAGGTTCCATATGGTTCAGATCTCTCTTGTTTCTTCTAGTTCCTTTTTTTAAAGTTTAGAGACTCTTTCCTTTAAGCCTCAACCCAAATTGTTTAGCCCTTATTATAGTGTAACCACCTAGTTTTAAAACCTCGAATAAATAAGTTATCCATGTTACCTTGTCACTCACTTTAATTCTCACGTGTTCTCTTTTTCTCTGGGCCAAGATACCATATCACACTTACAGCTCTGTCTCTCTTTGCTACGGGCTACAAACTGTATTCCAGCAGAGTCTCATAGCTGCTAAGCATCATGGGAAAGGTAATATTCACACAAAGGAAAAACACAGGAGCTGGTATCTGTCCCCTTGACATTTGCCTTCAAAGGTTTTTCAGATTGTCCTACTTGCACACCCAGCCCCTATCGTAGGGGTAGGTCCATGACATTTAGCTAAAGAGTCATTTGAAGAACAAATGGCTGAAAGCTAGTTTGGGCTGTAAATTAATATGCCCATGCATTAGCAAAGTCTTTCTTGCATTCATCACTTAAGAAGCTTTTTTTTAGCCCTGGCTGATGTAGCTCAGTGGATTGAGTGCGGGCCTGTGAACCAAAGGATCACGGTTCGATTCCCAGTCAGGGCACATGCCTGGGTTGCAGGCCAGTTCCCAGCAAGAGACGCTCAAGAGGCAACCATACATTGATATTTCTCTCCCTCTTTCCCTCTCTCCTTCTCTTTCCCATTATAAAGCATAATAATTTATATTATTGTCCCTATAAAGCACTCCTCTTTCTCAAATTCTGTCTAATTCTAGTCTGGTTACTGTGAATACTTCAAAGGACTTCATATATAAATCTTCATTTTTTCCTCTTTATATTCTCAGTGCTTAATGTATAGTAGGTACTAAATTAGCATTTATTACAAAAATAAATGAAATCCATGCACATGCCAATTTATATTTCTATTGTCATCCTAGTTCTTGCTTCCGATTTCCAGGCCTGTGCATCCAGCTGCCTACTTGATGTTACCATTTGACTATTTCATAAACACCTCACATGGAAAGTATTCAAAATTAATTAATCTACCCATGAAACTTATATCTTCTCCCTATTCCCCTCACATACTGGTGTAAGCAAAATCTGGGAATTACCTTTAATTCTTCCTTCCTCACCTCCTTCCATCCAGTCAATCACCAACCATATTATTCTATCTCTAAGACGCATCATGACTCTGTCCTCTTCCATCCGCCTCTACCCCTGTCACCTTGTGTGAAACAACACACCATCTCTTGCGTGGAGCTCAGCATCTTTCAACAGGTTTTCCCACTTTCATTCTGGGCATACACCTCCCATTTATTTTCTAAGCCATAGCAAGAGTGATGCCGGGTATTTATTGTAACAGCAATAGTGAGTGTGTATTGGGTTCTACTATGTGCTACTCTGTTGATACTTGAAGATGAACAAACCAAACATGAATTTTGATCCCCTCTACCTGCAGATTAAAAATGCAGATCTGATTATGTAACTACCTTATATAACATCTTAAAAAACTCGTTCTCACGGTCTTTAGAATAAAAGCTGATATCCTTACCAGGCCAGCAGGCCCTATGTGATCTGGGCCTGCTTACAGTCTGCCCTCAGCCTGTGTATCTCTCCTCCCACATCTCTGGGTTCTGCTTGCAATGGGCCCCTCGCCCTTTGAAACTGCCAACTGCTGCCTGCTTTCCCTCTTTAGGGAAAAATCCTTGACCTGAGTAACCCCTGCTTCTTTTAGGCCTCAATATATCTCCTGAGAAACACCTAATCCAACATGAATATTTGACCTCATCAGAGTTGCTAATTACAGAGCTGCCTAGCCATTAGATGGTAAGCTCCATGAGTCTGAAAGTTGCGCTCTGTTTTTTAACTGCCACATCTTCAAGGGCTGAGCTGAGTACCAGCTACACAGTGAGCATTCAATAAACATTTATTATTATAGCTAAAATCAATGCAATACTCTCCCCTATCCCCAAAAGTACCAATCAGCTTTTATCTCTCCTCCCTTCAGTGGACTAAATTAAAATGCACCAGCAGGTTACTACAAAATGTACAATA
Organism: Anoura caudifer; assembly: GCA_004027475.1. NCBI lineage: Eukaryota > Metazoa > Chordata > Mammalia > Chiroptera > Phyllostomidae > Anoura > Anoura caudifer. The sequence goes on from PVKU01000104.1 coordinate 22,516, forward strand.
TGCCAAGTAACTGAGAAAGGGGAGGAATGTTTTAACCATTGAAATTGGAATTATCTAGTTTTCTGTTTAAGAGTAACCTTTTTCTGTAAATAGTATGAGAGAATTGTATCTTCTGGTAAGAAACTTACTTGCATTTGGTAATTATTTGCCAATTGTTTATTTGCAAGGCATACCTTTTAAATCTAGTTCTGATGATAAACTGCCAGTTTATCAATGGAAGTGTTGGGATTTCATTATCAAAATGAAATACTGTTACACAAAGAAGTGTGAAAACAGTGTTCTGTTCAGCAATTTGTTTATTTTTAGCCAAAACTACTTTGCCATATTTAACATAGGACATTGACATAGATTTAAAAAGTTTTTAAAATTACAGGTGATGTGCAATATTATATTAGTTTCAGGTGTACAACATAGTGATTCATATAGCTCATGCAGTGATCACCCCAGTAAGTCTAGTACCCATCTGACACCACACATAGTTATTACAAATATTACTGTCTATATTCCCTGTGCTGTTCTTTACATCCCTGTGATTATTTTTCATAACTGGCAATTTGTACTTATTTATCCCTTTGCCTTTTTTACCCATCCATCCTACAACCCTCTCATCTGGGGATGGTCAATATGTTCCCTACACCACAAGTTCACTCATTTTGTTTCTTTACTTATTTATTTATTTTGGATTTTACATATGAGGTAAATCATATGGTATCTGCCTTTCTCTGTCTGACGGATTTCACTTAGCATAATGCCCTCTAGGTCCATCCGAGTTGTCACACTGGTGTACATTTTTAAAATCCAAAATACTACTTTGTTTTAACAAAAACAATGATTATTATTACTAACAACCACAAAAGCCTCACCTCTAAATCCAGATGTTTTTAATCAAAATACAAAGAATGAAGTAGCCAATCATAATAGGAGAATTTTTTTTAAAATAGGAGACTATTTTGGGACCAAGCCTCCGGCAATTGGTTATAACTTACCTAATTATGTTGAGGGTCAAAACCAGAAGGTATTTCATCCTCAGTCAGAAATCTACTCAGTGTCCATAGCTAAAGATGATTTTATGTATTTAAGTGGTTGAAAAGCAATCAATAGAAAATCCTTCATGACATGAAACATATTTCATACAATTTTTACACACCACCATGTCATTTATTTTTATCTATGTCTACTTTCACACTGTAACTGCAACAGGGAATTTCAAAGTTTTTTGACTGTTATCCTCAGTAATATATTTTACATTGAGAACTGTATAGCCACACAGATACAGAGCTAAAAAGTTTCACAAAACAATATTTATTGTATTATACTGTGCTCTACAGTGTTCTGCTCAGTTCTACTTCATTTAAACAATATTTGTAATGTTATTTCTCATTCTGACCCATTAACGATTGCTACTTGAAGTTTGAAGAACATTCATCTGAATTTATTTTCTCAATACTAGTTGAACTAGGAAGCTTTTAAAAAAAAAAATACTAGGCCCCATTCTAGACCAGTCTAACCAAAATTACTAGGCACCAGGGTATTCGTCTTCAAAGCATAGTAAACAAACCAGCTGCCGCTCAGGGTGCTCCAACTGAGGAGCCCAGGTCGGGAACAAATCCCCTTGCTACTCAAAGCTGGCTCTTCAAACCAGCGGCATGGACACTTGGGAGTTTGTTAGAAATGCAGAATCTCAGTCCCCAACTCAGACCAACTTTTTAACAAGATCCCAAGGCAATTTACACACTCAGTAAAGTGTGAGAAGCATGCATCCACACCAAGAAAGAGTTTGATTAACCACTGCAGAACTAGGTTATACTCTTCTCTACGTCAGGGAAAAGAAAATGAAGATATTTGCCTTCAGTTAGTATTGCAAAGGCAAAATGTAAAATGGCAAAGAATAAAATGTATCCAGAGAGGAAAGCTCTTTCATGTGTGGGAGTTTCTACCTGTAGGAGGTCATCCAACTCCAAAAAGGGGAGTCGCAGCTGGATTTTAAGAACACAACCAAATGACTTCAATATGCCAACCCAACTGGACATCTGGTCCAGGCGCATTGTAGCTCTGTACTTCTCATTCCTCCTGCTGCTGCAGTGGGACCTGTGACACAGCTTTCTCTAATCTTAATCTTTGCACCTGGGCCAGAACCAGCTGATTTCTAGGAATCAGAGGATAGGCTTTGCTATTGTCTATTTGATCAGAAACATCCAGGTTTTAAAAACCAAAGCTCTGTGGTGCATTTCACCTGAGTGAGATCAAAGGCAAATTTTCTGAGTTTTCTCTGGTTGCTGAATCTGGGGCTTCCCAGGGACACAGTGAGTCACAGAGGAACCATGGAGGGGTGAGGGCTCCAGCAACCTACACAA
>PVKU01000104.1:666173-698376 GCA_004027475.1 Anoura caudifer
AAAAAAAAAAAAAAAAAAAAAAAAAAAAAAAAAAAAAAAAAAAAAAAAAAAAAAAAAAAAAAAAAAAAAAAAAAAAAAAAAAAAAAAAAAAAAAAAAAAAAAAAAAAAAAAAAAAAAAAAAAAAAAAAAAAAAAAAAAAAAAAAAAAAAAAAAAAAAAAAAAAAAAAAAAAAAAAAAAAAAAAAAAAAAAAAAACCCAGTCAGAAACAAAGGAGACACTAAGTGAAATAAAGAACAATTCACAGGGAAACAACAGTAGAATGGAATGGATGAAGCTGAGAATCAACGCAATGATTTGGAACACAAGGAAGCATAAAACTATGCAGACCAACAAGAATAAAAAAGAATCCAAAAACATGAGACTCTGGGAAAACTTTAAGAGGTACATTTGCCTCATGGGGTGCCTGAAGGAGAAGAGGAAGAGCAAGAAGTTGGAAATTTATCTGAAAAAAAGTGAAAGAAAACATCCCTAATTTGGTGAAAGAAATAGACATACAAATCCAGGAGGTGCAGAGAGTTCCAATTATGATGGATGCAAAGAGGCCCACTCTAAGACACATTATTATTAAAAGCCCAAAGGTTAAAGATAAAGACATTATTAAGACCAAGAGAAAAGAAGTTAGTTATGGGAAGATTGCCAGATGGGACAGGGAAGAGGAGAATGGGTGAAGAGGTGAGGGGATTAAGAAGTACAAATAGGTAGTTACAGAATAGCCATGGGAATGTAAAGTACAGAATAGGAAAGGCAGTAACCAGAGAACCTATATACATGACCCATGGACATGAACTAAAGGCGGGGGGGATTGCTTGAGTGATTGGGGGGCACTGGGTGGAGGGGGGCAAATTGGAAAAATCAGGACAACTGTAACAGCACAATCAATGAAATATAATTAAAAATTGAATTAAAAATTTTAAAAAAGAAAGCTCTTAGAATATAAAATGATTCTTAGACTTCAGTGGAAATAAAAATCACCTTGAGTACTTATTAAGAATACAGACACTCAGTATCTGTTATGAAGAATACTCAACTAATTAGTAAGACTGAAAGTAAACAGACATTTGTAATAAAAGTGGTAAGTTTTAACAGATATACAGAAATGTTATTTGATCACTGATCCAGACCAGGAGGGAAGAGTAAATATCAGGGATGGTTTTTCATAAAAGGTAATATCAAATTAAATTCTTGAATAAAATCTGCAGTTTTCTAGATAAAAAAAAAAAATTAGGTGGGGAGAACATGGGAAATGGCATTGATTGATGCACCAAGGAAGGTTGTGGAATTTAGGAGTTGCAAGTGAGGCATGAGGGAAATGGTATTGGAGAAGTTAGCAGGAAGAGTCTTGTATCCTAAGCTAAAGAGTTTTAATTTCATCCATAAATAAGTGGTGAATCATTGAAGTATTTGAAGTGGTGAAGTAGAGGGCAATCTATCAGAGCTGGGTTTTAGAAAAAGCATTCTGATAGTACTGAATGAATGGGATGAGTGAGAGTCAGGGGAAGGCAAGAAGGTGAGAATGGCAGGAAGGTCAGTTAATTCAAGAAAGAAATGTGAAATGCCTGCTTTAAAGAGATGGAAAAGAGAGAAGGGAGAAGTGTTAGTTATTAAATTGATGAAATATAGAAAAAGGTGATAAAATTGATAGGATGGAGGAAGAAGATAGGAAGAAAATGTGAAGGATGACTTTGTTTTCTATTTGAGTCAATTTATCTCATCTTCTCAGTAACAGCATTTCCTCTTTTTAATTGAGAAGACTTTCCCTTTGTCATTTTAGTCTTTAGTATTTTTTACTTCAATTAGCTATATTTGTTTGTGATATGTTCCAGATGTTACTATGACAAATACATTATCTCACTATAGGAGATACTGTTAATCCCCTGCCCTTAACCCCCAGCCCCCTCTAGAGGTGGAGGTTAGTCTTGGTGGACAGTTCCTAGAAAAACCCAAAGCTTCTGAATTCAAGCCCTGAACATTTCTGAGTAAGGGTATTCTCTGATCCTGGAATGTGCTTGACCTGTGCCCAAGGTAAGCTACAGTATCTGAGAGTCAATCCCCCCAGAGTAACCCCCAACCAATGAGGAATAAAGATAGGGAAAATCTGCCCTTCCAAGCTTCCTGGCTTTTCATGGAGGATCCCCAGCAGCATCCCCTTTCCTGTCTTGCTTCATTACACCTTCACCACATTTTCTGCGGGCTTTTCCCAAATAAACTACTTAAACCCAAATCTATGTCTCAGAGTTTGTTCTGGGGGAAACCAAAACTAAGATACCCAATTCTCACATCAACCCAATGAAGATGGTAGGAACTATTCCTGTCTATCATTTTATATATGTGGAAACTGATGCTTGTGGAGGTTAAACAAATGGTCCATATCACTTAGACGGCAAATGCCAGAGACTGGATTCAAATCCAGAGCCTGTTATCTCAATAGGATGATATATCGCCAGGCCAAAATTCTAAGATGAAAACCAGACAAGAATTGTAATAGTGGGGAATTGTAAACCACCCCACCATTCTTTTGACATTGTTTCTGTGCTAACCCAGACTAATGAGTAGTTTATCGATAAACAGAATATTTGTATAAGAATACTAGGAACTCACTTTGAAAGATACAGACTTTGACCTTCAGGCATCCCAGCTCTAGGAGATTTGGTCACCTTTGACCATGGAGCCAGGATGACCTAAAGTCAGGATGACATGAACACAGGATGACTAAACCAGGATGATGCGCACTGGACCATCACTTGCCTTATTGGAGGGAACTGTGCTTATCTGCATGTGGAGAACTTTTCATCCTTCTCCCTTGATCTTTTTGTTCTGTTTCCCTTTCTGTCCTTATAAAAATCTCTGCCTCCACTGAGAGGTGGAGATGGGCTTTGAGACATGAGCGTCCCATCTTCCCACAGAGATGGGTTTTGAGACATGAGTTCCCCATCTTCCAGGGAGATGGGCTTTGAGATATGACTCCCCTACCTTCCAGATGGCCAGCATATGAATAAACCACTTTCCTTTACATCAGCACCTGCCTCTCAAATACTGGCTTTTGAAGTGGCAGGCACCTGGACCTGCACTTGGTTTCAGCATCACTTAAGTGTGGAGTAAAAGCCAGAGGCAGTCTGTCAATTTCTCTTAGGCAACATTGAGACTATCATTTTAAGATTCTGATCCTTTATTATTATGAAGGCTGAGCCTGAGACTCACATGCCAGAACATGTTTTCTTTCTTTATTCATGTCTGCTTCAGAAGGTTGAAAATTCATCATGCAGTTTTTTCCCTTTACTGAGATGACAGTCATGTGGAATTTAGAAACTGAGCAGATCACTTCTGAATGAGGTCAAATGTAATGATATAAGAGCAGAAAGTGGTATAATACATCAACTACTCTTAACCCATTGCCCTGCTTGTCAGATACCCCTCATGGTTTAGCTTCTGGTTAAGAATGTGAAGCGGAAATGAGTGATGAAAGAAAAAGGCAACTATTTGAGATCATTAAAAATAATGTATCAAGAACTCAGCAGCAGCTCATATTTTCTTTTTTCTTGTCTGTAATGTAAATAACACACATTAATGGGTAACATTAGAAAGGAATAACATCAGAAAGCAGATCTAATTTCACTTGCTACACCAGTGAGCTGTGTGACATTAAGCAAATCACCTAACTTTTCAATATCTTGGTTGTCAACTATGAAAAGAAGGGCTTCAAATGTAGATGAGCCATAAGTTCATTTGTCCTTTTAACATTTCTATGATTCCATTTGGTCCTGAGTTAGTTATTTGAATAAAGGAGCCCTGGCTTCAAATATATGAGAGTTCACTTTCCCTCTCCTTGCACATATTTTGCACTTTCTTAAGTTTGTGCTTTTTACCTCTGACTTTCCTCCCATCTGGAATGCAGTCACATCTTTTATAATATTTCAACTCAACTTTAAAAATTCTTTGTCTTAATTACTGCAGAAATAATTGTGCCCTCCTCTGAATCCTCAAGTATTTATTATCACCCCACTCATTCATATGGCACTTAGCATTTATAGCACAAGAAAACTCTGCCAGAGACATCACAATAGGCATAAAGTATGGGACTAATTGCTGAACAAGTGGTTTGGGCTGTAGTTCTCAACATATGGTGGACAAATCATGTTGGGTTTCTATGACTATTCCTTTCTCATTGACCAGCCCCACACTTAGTCTTGTAATAACACTCCAGGCTGAATATAATTAGTATGTAAATGAACTCAACTACTTTATATATAGGCCATAATGTACCAAGTGAAGCAGTACATTTGCAATAAAATAATGAAGTGAAGGGAATTCTGGCAAAAAGGAGAGCTCGAGTTCCACAGAAAGGGGGCAGCAGTGGCTTGACTATGAGTGGGTATAGTTGTTTCTAATGCTACATCTTCAGTTCTTAAGAGAAGCTGTAAAATGAAAGCCTTAATTCTTTGTTCCTGATTTTTAAATGTTAACAACAAAATCAAACATTTTAAACATATCTCTGTAGGTCTTATTTAGCTGGTATATGGTCTCTGGTTTCTGATCACCTCCTCAGCCCATTACAGTCTGGGTTTTTCAGTGAGATTACTCTGCCAAAAGGTACCAGTTACCAGTTTTGTCACCAAAGACAAGTAACTTAACTTCTCCCAGAATCAGTTTTTTCAAAATACTTTATTGATTATGGTATTACAGTTGTCCCAATCTTTCCCCCTTTGCCCCCCTCCACCTGGTATCCCCATTCCCTCCAGCAATCCCCCCCACCACCACCTTAGTTCATGTCCAAGGGTCGTTCATGTAAGTTCTTTGGCCACTCCATTTCTTATACTGTCCTTAACATCATCCTATTCTGTACCTACCAATTTCTACTTCTTAATCCCTGCACATTTCCCCCCATTCTCCCTCTTCCCCCTCCCAACTGATAACCCTCCAAATGATTGTTTCTGTTCTGTTTTAGTTTGTTTTTTAGATTCAATTATTGATAGTTATGAATTTATTGCCATTTTAATGTTTATAGTTTATATTTTCTTTTGCTTAAATAAGTCCCTTTAACATTTCGTATAATAATGAATTGGTGATGATGAACTCCTTTAGCTTTACCCTTGTCAAAGAAGCACTTCATCTGCCCTTCCATTCTAAATGATAGCTTTGCTGGATAGAGTAACCTAGGTTGTAGGTCCTTGCAAGAATATTTCTTGCCAGTCCCTTCTGCAAAGTTTCCTTTGAGAAATCAGCTGACAGTCTTATAGGAACTCCTTTGTAGGTAACTCTCTGCTTTTCTCTTGCTGCTTTTAATATTTTCTCTTTATCTTTAACCTTTGACATTTCCATTATGATAAGTCTTGGTGTGGTCCTCTTTGGGTCCATCTTATTTGAAACTCTGTGTTTCCTGGACCTGTATGGCTATTTCCTTCACCAAATTAGGGAAGTTTTCTTTCATTATTTTTTCAAATAAGTTTTCAATTTCTTGCTCTTTCCATTCTCCTTCCAGTACCCCTATGATTTGAATGTTGGTACATTTGAAGTTGTCCTAGAGGCTCCTGAGCCTATCCTTTTTTTTAAAAAAATATATTTTTTCTTCTTGTTCTGATCAAATGTTTTTTTCTCCCTTATGTTCCAAATCATTGATTTGATTCTCTGTTTCATCCACTCCACTCTTGGTTCCCTGTAGATTTTTCTTTATTTCACTTAATATAACCTTCATTGCTGCCTGGGTCTTTTTTATGCTTCAGCAATGAGTTCTGAGTGTCCTGATAACCAGTGTTTTGAACTCTGCATCTGATGGATTGCTTATCTCCATTTTGTTTAGTTCTTTTTCTGGAGTTTGTTTTGTTCTTTCATTTAGGCCATATTTCTTTGTCTCATTTTGGCAGCCTCCCTGTGTTTGTTTCTATGTATTAGATAGAGCTGCTTTGATTCCCTTAGTAGCATGGCCTATTGTAGAAAAGCACAGTGGTAAGTTGGATGGGATGGAACATTAGGTAATTGCCAGGATGGGGCAACCCATATGAACCAGGTTGATGGAGTCTCTGATATGGTGTCACTACTCTGTGGCTCTGTTTGGGGAAAAGCTCAGGAAGGGGACAAACTCCAGAAGCCACTCTCTAGCCTCTGGAGTTTGTCCTGGAGGAAGCTGTCCCCTGGCATTCTCCCTGATGCCAGACACTTCAGTTTCTCCCCATATGCCACTGGTGCCCTTCCAGCTTCTGCCCTAATGCTGGAGCTCAGAGGGAGTGAGTCCACCTAAGTCTTAAGTTGGTGCAGGCCCTTTAAGAGGAGATGCTTGAGAATCCTGTGGTTTCTTTTGCCATCCCAACCCCTACTGGTTTTTTTATAGCCAGAAGTTATGGGGACTTATGTTCCTGGCACTGAACCCTGTGCTAGGTGGTCTGGTGTGGTGCCGGAATCCCTCACTCCTGAGGTATCCCTTCCAATTTTTATCCACCACAGGTGGGTGTGGGACTTTCCATTCCACTTCTGTATATCTCCATGCCTCTCTTACCCCTCTGGATGATTGTGACCTCTTTAATTCTTTGGTTGCTGGACTTCCATACAGCTCAATTTTCTGATGACTCTGAGTGATATTTGTTTTGTAGTCTACTTGTAAATTTTGCTGTGGTTGTGCAATGAGGCAAACTGTGTTTACCTATGTCTCTATCTTGCTTGGAAGTTCCAGGAGTTTTTTTTGGTCCATAATATAGATTTCACAGGATGTATGAGCAGTAAATAACAAAACACCTACAAGACAGCACTCAGAAATAAGCACTCCATCACTGTCTATTCCTACTATGCTTGAATCATGCTGCAATCTGATTCCTCCATCAACATGGTATATGCTTAAATACCCATGTGCCGTCTCTCCCTCTGTCAATGCACACTCTTCTCCCCTCACACTCTAATTTTAAACTCCTTGAATATGGTGCCTTCTCAAATTGTGTGTAAGTTCCATGATGGTAAAAAATATCTTAGTTCCTTCGGCCCTGCCTTCACCATTTAAAAATTCTTTTTATTCTGGAAAATTTCAATTACGCACAAATTTGGATAGTATTATCAACCCCTCAGTATTCATCCATCCTCAACAATTTTCAACATATGGCAAATTTTGTTTCATCCGTACTCTCACCAAATTTCATACTCTCCCACCACACACACACACACATATTGGATTACTTTGAAGCCAATTACCTTCAAAGAATCATATCATCTTATTTGTAAATACATCAATATGTATACAGTGTTCTAATAAATGTGTAAGAAAGAGAATGGTATTGTGGAAAGATTTTTAGTGACGATGGGGAGAGGAAGGGCAAGGAGGATGGGGCAGACTAGCAATACAAATCCCTGAGAGAAAGGAATTCTTTTCAAGTTTTAAAATTTTAGAAATTCTGTGTGAGCCAACACTCTGTAGCTGAACAAAGTACATCTTTGGGCAAAGTCTGGTCATAATGGCATAAGTTAATAATCTTTGCTAAAATAATAAATAGAGAGAGGGACAAGTAGGAAGGATGGATTCATAATGGAGTCTGGTTAAGAGAAGAAATTCTTTCTCCAATTACCAGGTAAACCTATGAGTTTAAGTAGTTTTCCACTTTGTAGTGATCATAATTAGAAAAGAAGTTCAAAGTACATTTTGCTTAAATCTTGATTGACAATAGAAATGCTATGACTACTCAAAATTAATACAATGTGGCTCCCAACACCAACATTCCACTAAATGTGCTCTTGTTAAAGTGACCAGTTTTGCCAAGTCCAATGGAATTGACCACTTCCTCCCATTTGGTTTCCAGCACATTTTCTCCTGGTTTTCTCTTTACTACATTGACCATTCCATTTCACATGCCCAGGATTTGGTCTTGAACTTCATTATTTTTTTTAACATACACATACTTATTTTTAGCTGATTTTATCTAGTTATATGGCTTTTAACTATTATTTAAATACTGATAACTCTTAAATTTATTCTAGCTTTCACTTCTCTCTTAAGTTCTTCACACCCTTACACATTTATACCTACATAGATATATTTTAGAATGAATTTTACTGATATAAAGAATATATTGCAGAAACTTATAAATAATCATAAAATGGACAATATTATTTATTTTAAATTCCATATCACATCAATTCTTGCAGAATTCTTTCAATGATTTTTATATCCAACCTATAGTTGCAAATAATAAACAAGTATAGTTCAAATATGAACATTCCCTCATTCTTTTCATTATATCAACAAGTAAAATGACACTAACCAGCTCCAGTATGAGGCATGATCCCCCAAACTGAAATTATCTTCTTGAGGGCAGGCCCCTTGTAGTACAGGGTTTCCCTGCTAGGTTTGTGTTCGAGGAACCCAGCTAGCCGTGTTAGAGGCTGCATTCTGCTTCAGTGAAATTTTCTGAAGATTCTTTCAACGTGTTTGGCCATTGAAAGAATTCATGATGGGTGATTTACAAGTATACTTACCCACACCATGCTGAGTGTTCAGCAATTTTTTACCAAAAACACATGAACCCCATGCCTTCCCTATTCACATGGTCTCACCCAAACTGACTTTTTTTTGTTTCTCCAGATGAAAAAAGTCCTCAATGGTAAACATATTACTAATACGGAAGAGGTGAAACAAAAAATGGCAGAAGCACTAAAAGTCATAAAAATCAGCAAGTTCAAAAACTGTATTAAGCAGTGGAAAACATATCTTGATAGGTGTATTGCATCAAATGGAGAGTACTTTGAAGGTGAGTAAAGTTTAAACATGTAAGAATAAATACACAATTTTTTAATAAATAAATTTCAGGGGTTTTTTAGGTCCCCCCTCGTACTTCACTGATACTAGAATTCCCCTCAATCTTGCCTTATGATAAGCTTGTTCCTACTTCAGGACTTTTGCATTCACCCTTCCTCTGCTCTTCATCAGTTGTTCACTAGCCTGGCTTCTCTGATCCCAGCTCAGATGTCAGAGAGAGGCCTTTCCTGACCACCTTAATCAAGCAGCTTTACTTACTTTCGCTACTCTATATCCTGTTCTTTTTTTCATAGAGATGATCAGTTCTGAAAAAGCAAGGTATTTATCTATGCCTGTATAATTTATTTGAATGGATGATTCATACTTATGGCACAAAATTCAAACAGTGCAAAGGTATACCCAAGGAACTTCTACTTGCAGGAAGATGGACTAGATGTACTTTTTCCCAAATACAACTAACATCTCTGGGCATAATATATACAACAGGCTTATGAAGGTTCTGGTGGGTAAAGAAAAAGCAGACCAGCGAAGGACTTCAGGATCCAAAGAATGATTACATGATGGTGAGTTCCCTGGGTTTTCTTTTTGTTGCACATATCCCAGAACAAGTCCTGAAGAAACTGCCAACCTGGAAATGCCAATGAGCACCGAGAGAAAGATCCAGCAAAAGTCTACACTCCCTTGAGCTAAAGGACCAAGAAGAGGCAGCCTAGCAAGCCAGAAAACTTAGAAAATAACCAATTCACCACAGAAGGAACTATAGCCCCATCCCATCCATGCCAGTGAAGGCCATGTTGGGAGCCTGGACTTCACCCAACTATAGCTTTATCCCTATAGGCTGTTCTCTCCACAGATAAAGTTTGTTAGGATTCCCAATCATTTAGTTGTCCCTGCTTGCTTGGACACACTCAAAATCACCCAGCTAAGACCAAATCCTTTCTTATACTCTCTTTCTGAGACACCTCACAGCTTCCTTACAGTTTTTTGTTTGCAGCAAATAATAATAATAATAATCATAATTATAATCATAATCATCTCCACTTCTCTGACTACAGGTATTTCTGGTAGTCTTTGGCTGAAGAGCATTAACACTGTGAAGCAGGCATATTCTCTCTTACTATCATTATTGCTCAAATGATAGTAGGTTATATACACCATTCTGTTCTTCCTTTTATTTCACTTAATAATTTATTTCAAACATATTATGTATTAGTATATACAAATCTGCCTCATTCTTTTTAGCAGGTGCATAATAATTCTATGCTATAAATATAAATTAAATATTTAACCTGCCTTCTGTTCATGGAATTTAGTATTTTTCTAATCTTTTTCTTTTATAAGCTATAACCAATAGCTTTGCACATACTTTATGAATAAGTACAAGTAGATGTACAGGATAATTTCTGGGAGGTATATATTCTAGTTCAAAGGGTAAGTACATTTTAAATTTTGATACAAATGATTTCCAAGTCTCTCCAAAGAGGTTACCTCTAATTACCCAACCATCAACGATGTTTAAGAAAGCCTTTTCCTGCTGAGTTTCCATGTAAATTGTAATTCCATACTTAGATCTTTTCAAATCCAGTAGGTAAAGATTTGTATCTTATTGTAGTTTATTTGAGCATTTACCTTATTTTTAGAGAAGCCAAACAAGTCATGTTTGATGCTATTTTTAAATTTTTTTATGCGGGCTGTCTCCTTACATATTTTAGGTTCTGTCATAATATAAAACTATATTATGGTATCTATAACATTATACAATGTGTAATACATTATTTAACATATATAAACTTTTATCATATTTCACACAGTATTTTATATTCTATTTTATACCTGAAGGGTTTATTATATAATATTCTATTTTACTTGCAGGGTTTATTATATAATTTGAAAATATGCATATATTTCCCCACCCTATCCTATGAAAGCTACTATTGTAATCCTTGGCTTCTCTTATCTACATTCATGGTTTACTTTAATATTTAGATATTAACTGGTATAAATCCTAAACATATTTTTTCAGCATTTCCCTTTGTTTCTAGTTACTAGTTACCACATTTTACTCTTCAGTCAAAATACTTTTAAAATTATTATTATTTTTGTTTATAGCCTAATTCTCCCTCCCTCTCTTTTTTCTTTCTCCTCCCCCTCTCCTTTTTCCCTCTTTGTATTAAGCTGTTGCCACAGTAATCACTTCATGTAATTAAATGCTCCAATTTGCAAGGAAAAATAAGAAATTTTCAGGAACATTATGATTTATTAAACTAAAAAACCCCATTATTTCCCTCATGCTCTTGATGTCTGCCTATAGTATGTAGGTGGTAGCTAAAAATAACCCTATTAATCTTCTCTATAATGTATTCAGTAGCATCTTTAGTGCCTCATTACTAATGAGAATTCATTTTTAAGAAAGCAAAATCCTTTGTTTCTAACCGTTCTGATAAGAACTCCATTTGGGTTCAAAGACATGCTATGGATCTATAAACATGAATATCTTAATAAAACCTGTTTACTTTTTAAAAATATATAAAGACAAATAAAGAGGTTATGAAATTTCTGCTTTGGCCAAAGCTCACAAAAGCGGGCTACTAGAATACTGCTGGCTTCTAAATATTCTGACTTGAGGAGTAGATCTGAGCTTAATAAATCATTTTCAGTTTTATGCAATGCTTCATAGGTAAACTTTCAACCCATCAAAGTAACTCAAAAGGCTAGATAGCTTACTTTTAAGTGGAAAGCAGTTTCTTAGTAAGGATTTATAGGTCTACTTCCCTTTCATTACGTTCTTCAGCATAATTCGGTCTTGAGCTCTTTGCTCCTTCTAGTCAATAGTATTACAGTCTACTGTGTTCACTGCTAGAAGCTGGAAGTGTGATAATCCTAAATGTGATGCATTATATATTGCCTATTAACTCTGGACCCCATGCTTTGGAACAAACTGTGGTATTTCTGTCACTGCACTCAATATGAGGTGAGAAATCTCAGGGCCCTAAGGAGATATTACCACCTGGAGAGTAGCGGAATATGCCACCTCAAACCATGCCTCTTTGACATAAAAAGTATTTTGAGATGAAGGCAATTATGAAGCAGTTAATGTAGGAAAAGTTCTCTAGACCTTTCCCTTTTTCTCCCTAAAGGTAGGATATAAATTTTTCTTTTACTGGAGACAGACTCTTCTTAGCCCAGAGATGGCGCCAGGAATCTGCAAACAAACCTTATTTCATTAGTTTTCTTCCACATTCACCTTCCCACATTATGCCACCCTAGGATGCCTTTCTAAGGTCTTGTCATTTCTCTACAAAAGATATGTAAGTGGAAGTTCTAAGCCACCTCTTTGAGTTACTCATTTTCCCTACATAGCTCCCATCTGTACATCAGGTAAACATGTTAATAAACTTGCTTGATTTTCTCATTAATCTGCCTTTTATTATAGGACTCTAAGGCAACAACTCAGAAGTGTGAAGGGAAAATTATTTTTCCTCTCCTACACATCCAAAGTCCACATACTCCCTTCTGTACCAAGCTCCAGATACTTGGGACACCAGTATTCCTTACCAAAATGGGCCTAAGCCTGCCTCTAAAGCTCTTGCAGGCAAGAACAGTGCCATTGGAGTGTATAGCCCTAAGCCCAAGGTGGTCAAGTGGTTGCTATTTGCTAAGAGTGAGAATGGAGCTGGGATCTGCAGGCTGGCGAATCCACACATAGAGAGTGCCTAACCCTCATAGTGTGGGGCAGAGCTGGAAGATGGAAGAAAAGGTGCAGTTGGTTTGGCTCTTTCAACATTACCAGGATGCAGTGAGGAACATCAAAGAATCAGAATTTAAACTTCGAACCTGGACTTCAGGTCATTGTAAACATATATTGTCAAAGTAGGAGGACATAATATATTTTATTTAATAGCTTGCTAGCTTGATTTATAACTTTTAAATATTTATACATAAGGTTTATGGAACCTCATTTGTATTAGCCCCACAAATATTAAGGAAGTAAGTGCCAGGTGACTAAGTTCCTTATCCTCTACTGGGTCTTTTATCCTGACTGCACATTATTCAATTTGTTTTTAAATTATTCATAGAGGGTAATATCCAGCAACTCTGACCCTTTTAGAGGAGAATTAGCATTTAGTGATTGCCTTATATGAATACTTTACATATATTAGCTTATTTAATCATGGCAACTCTGTGAAGTGAGTGGAATCCCCATCACAGAGATGAGGAAATGCAAAAAGTAATTTGCCCAAGATATCACAGATAATAAAATAGCTAACTGGCTTCATCAAGCCCTCCACTCTACCTCTAGTGATCCTTTCCCCCACCTTCTAACTTTTAGTGGATACCCTTATTTCCTATTTTACTAAGAAGGTGGAAACAGGTACAATGAAAGTCCAAAATTATCTTCTACCTCATGGTCTCTCGGTTTCTTCATCCTACCTCTTTTTCTTTACTGTGTCTTTCTTCTCTTTATTTAGATTATTCTCTATTTTTGATTCTCTTAGTTTGTTTACCCTACCTCTCTTTCTTTGCTCTACCTTCCTTCTCTTTATTTAGATTATCTGTTTTTGACTCTAAGACATCTATATCTAGTCATATCACATTTTCTTCTCCTCCCTTACTCGCATCTTCAATCTGTACTTCTCCATTGACTTCTTCTCCTCTGATAAAGCATTCCTAATTCTAAATAAATTATAAAAACAACTTTCTTTGACTTACAGGTATCTTTATTAATTCCTTAATTTTCTCCTTTTACAGTCAAATTTCTTCAAAGTGAAGTTAATTCTCACTGCTTCATCATTCCTTAACCCTTTAAAATCTAGTCAATTTTTCTTAATTCTACAAAAATTGCAAACAAGGGGCCTTTGAGAAAGTAACATTTTTATGGATTACATATCTAATATAGTGAGTAATGTACACTAACCTTAATGTGCTGTTAGATGATTTTTACATGTGCATACACCCCTGTAACCACCACTCAGATTAAGATATAGAACATTTCCAACAACCTCTACAGTTTCTTTGTACAACATTTTAGTATATACTGCCACTAGTACCCCATTCCTACTTGCCTGGAGGTAACCACTATTCTGATTTATACAAACATCGATTAGTTCTGCCTGTTGTTGAACTTTATATAAATGGGATAATGTACTAGATATTCATTTGCACATTCTCTTTTATATCTGAATTATTTCAGCCCAAATGATATCCATGAGTATGAATCTTGTTGTTGACTCTACCAATACTTTGTCTTTTCCTCTTTATTACTGATAGTATTCCATTGTATGACTATATATCAATTTGTTTGTCCTTTACCTGTTAATGAAAATTTGGGTTGTTTCCAATTTGGGGTTATTGTGAATAAAACTGTAATGAATATTCTTTGAACTTCATTATTTTTGGGTGGACATACTACTACTCATGTATGTAAGTAGGAGTGAAATTGCTATGTCATAAGTAAGTGAATGCTAACATTAGCAGAGACAGACAATTTTACAAAGTGGTTGTATCATTTTACACTAATATCAGCAATGTTTGAGAATTGGTCTACATCCTTACCACCATTTAATAGTTAGCCTTCAAATTTTTTTCATTTTCAGATAGTTTTAAATTTTATTTTTTAATTTAAATATTTATTGTTTACGCTATTACAGTTGTCCCTATTTTCCCCCTTTTGTCCCCCTCCACCCAACCCACTCCCTACTCCCACAGTCAATCCCCAAACCTTTGTCCATGTCTGTGGGTCATTCATACAAGGTATGTCCAGAAAAAGTCCAGCCATTGTTAATATAACAAGAATGCAACATTGATGTAACCTGGCAGCCAAGGAGAGCAGACTGGAATGCACATGGTTGAACAATGATGACTTCACTGTACTAGTCAGTGAGGGTGGTGGATGCCATTGAGTGAGCATATCTACTTTGTGGCCATCCATTTAAAATGACTGAGCAAGTAGAGCAATACATCTGCATCAAAATTTGCATTTAAACTTAAACATTCCTCCACAGAAACTATTTGGATGATTCAGAAGACCGTAGCTATAGGCAACTGGTGATTGGCAGCTTTATCATGACAACACACCCGCTCATGCATCATGTCTCATGCGCAGTTTTTTGGCAAAACATCAAATAACCCAGGTGGCTCAGCCTCCCTATAGCCCAGATTTGGCATCCTGCAACTTCTGGCTTTTCTCAAAACTAAAATCACCTTTGAAAGGGAAGAGATGTCAGAATGTTGATGAGATTTAGGAAAATAAAACAGGGCAGCTGATGGTGATTGAGAGAACTGTGTGAAGTCCCAAGGTGCTTACTTTGAAGGGGACTGAGGTGTTATTGTCCTATGGACAATGGTTCTTGTATCTTGTATCTTCTTCAATAAATGTCTCTGTTTTTCACATTATATGTCTAGATACTTTCTGGACAGACCTCATATATGTTCTTTGACTAATCCCCCTCCTGGCGAGGATGTAGACTAAAGGGGACCCTAGTGCATTGTTGGTGGGAACACAGATTTGTGAAGTCTCTGTAGAAAACAATATGGAATTTTCTCAAATGATTAAAAGTGGAACTGCCTTTTGACCCAGCAATTCCACTGCTGGGAATATAACCTAAGAATCCTGAAACAACAAGTGAAAAGAATATATGTACCCTATGTTCACAGCAGTGCTATCTAAAAAAGCCAAGATTTGGAAACAGCTTAAGTGCCCCACATTACATGAGTGGACTAAAAACTGTGGTCCATTTACACAATGGAATACTATATAGCAGTAAAAAACAAGGAATTTTTTACCTTTTGCAACAGCATGGATGGAACTGGATAGTATTATGCTAAGTGACATAGGCCAGTCAGAGAAAGACAACTTACTGTATGATTTCAGTCATATGTAGAATCTAATGAACAAAATAAACTAATGAGCAAAATAGAACTGGAGGCATAGAAACATGGAACAGATTAACAGCTGTAAGAGGGGAGGGTGAAGGTGAGGACTGGTTGAGAAAAGATGAAGTCTTTAAAAATTTCTTAAATTTATTTTTATTTTAGCCATTTTGGTACATGTGGAATAACAGTCACTGTGATTTTAACTTGCATTTCCTGATAATTAATGATGTTGAACACATTTTCATATGTATATGGACCATTTAAAATATCCGCACCGTATGTATAGCAAAGTGCCTATTCAAATCTTTTGTTGCATGTTTTTATTGGGTTTCCAGTCTTTTTATAATTGATTATAATGTTTTGTCAGAAACTACATTATAAATGTTTTCTCTCAGTCTGTGGCTTGCTGTTTCACTTTTCTAATGGTGTCTTTGATGAGTAGAAATTTTAAATTTTGATGATATATAATTTATCATTTTTAATTTTATGATTAATGCTTCTTAAGTCTTGTTTAAGAAATCTTATGTGCCCCAAAGTCATTGAGATATTCTTTTACATTTTCTTTTAAAACTTTATAACTTTTCTTTAACATGTAAAATCATGATCCACCTCAAGTTAGTTTTTATATATGGTGAGAGGTAGAAATCATATTCTTTTTTTTTGTGAGTAATATCTGGTTGCTACAGCAGCATTTATTATAAGGTCTCCTATTTCTCATTGAATTGTATCAGTGCCTCTGTAGTGAACTAATTGACTTTACGAGTAGGTTTACTCTACTGACATATTTTTTAATCCTATCTCCAAAGCCATACTCTCTTAATTGTTGTGATTTACTAATTTTGAAAATCAGACACCTTTTCTAAATCCTTACTGCTGCTCATCTTCTATGCATTACTTGAATTTGCCAACCACTTACACTTTTCATGGGAAAAGCTTAGGCATTGGAGTCAGGCAGATTTGTCTTTAAAATATAGCTCTGTCACCACTTGATGGTGATGTGGGATCAAGGAAAAGTATAAGAAAAAATATACAGAACTTGGAAATTACACCAAAGTGTCATGTATGTCATTGTGAAACACTGCTTAATAGATCTATCCAATAATTATTCAGTTCTCTTGGAGGTTTACCTTTGTTTGATTTGTTATTTGGCACTGATTAGGGCTAAGACTGTATAAAATATTAACTTGTAGATTTTTGCCTTATACAGAAGCAATTTTAGTCTGGTAGAGAATTCCAAAGGCTACAGTTTATTTTGACCTGTAGGACATTGTAACTGAGCAAATTGACTTTAGCACGCCTTTTGTGACTCCCTATGGATACTCAATTTCTGTAATTTTTCTGTGAACCAGTTTTATCATCTTGCTGGTTTCCTCACTAAAGAGTTAAACAAATTTGGAGACAAATTCATTCTTTATTTGTATAAATCATATCTTTAAATTTGAAAACTATACTTTGATAGTATAGGACTTAAATGTTATTTCAACGAGTTACATGAACTGGGTGACTGGTGACGCCATTATCCAAGATAGAAAATACATAAGAAGTCTTTCAGAAGAAGATATTGATTTTGTTTTGGTATATTAATTTCTATCAGGATGGAAATTTAGGTTTGAAGACTGAAAGTAGAGGGCTAGCGGGAAAAAAACAGAAATTTTGGAGGTGAGAGGGCCAATGGGTGATATGAAAGTATTAAGGACAATTCTGAAAACAAAACCAAAAAACAAAAATACCCCCCAAAACATTTAGGAATTGGATCAAGAAAAGCTATCACAGGAAATTAGGGAGGAGGAGTAAAAAGCAGCCATAAGCAATTTTAAGAAGTGAATGGTCAACAGGCAGATGTGACCCAGGGGACAAATAGGATGGGAATTGCCAAGATGCAATTGAACTTAGCAATTAAAAAGTCTTTGGTGACTTAAAAGCATTTCCAGTAGAGAGGTAAGGATGTAAGTCAGATTTGCTGTGGGTTGGGGGAAAAAAAGATATGCGGAAATAGATGCTATAAATATAGATTCATGTTGCAGGAAGTTTGGCTCTGAGACCTAAATCAGATCATCATAATTCACTGCTTAAAACCTGATGATAGATTTGTTACACTTGAAATAAAATTCATCCCGTCATCATTGCCTATTAGGTTCTATATAATTAAGACTCTGCTTATCAATCTGACTTCTTGTACCATTTTGCCACTCTTTTTATGCTTTACATTACTGAATTCTTTCCTTTCCTCAAATATACCAACCTTGTTCCTATTTTAGGGCCTTAGCCTTTGCCACTTCCTCTTTTTGATATAATCTCCCTTCAGACTTGTGCAAAGCTTGCACAGCAATGAGGGCATCCCTGTCAGATCTCCCTTTAAGAGAACCAGATGTGAGGAGCAGAGCTAACACCCTCCAGCTGCCTTACCTTTAAATCCACTCATGCTAAGGCCACACTTACTTTCAGCTTTACCTAGCTGATGACCAAGTACAGTATGTAGATGCTAGAGCTTGGTTATTCCGGCCTAACATAGGACTCCTCTACATGACAATTTTGTTCTGGGGATCCTTCTTGGCTTAAGATTTTCTCACAACTGCATTGTACTCTGAAACTTTTCCTACCCAATCCTCCTTCCTTCCAGCTCTCCTTTCCCAGGTGTCAGAACTGTATTGTGGTTTGAAGATTCTCCTGCCTTCTGCTTGCCACATCTTTATTCTTCATGGATGCATTTCCTAGTCTCTTTCACAACTAATCCTACCTTGTCATCTGGACTTCAGAGG
Source organism: Anoura caudifer (assembly GCA_004027475.1). NCBI lineage: Eukaryota > Metazoa > Chordata > Mammalia > Chiroptera > Phyllostomidae > Anoura > Anoura caudifer. The sequence goes on from PVKU01000104.1 coordinate 684,534, forward strand.
ACCTGATCTGACACAGCTGGTAATCATTTAATATCTCAGCTCAAAAGTCACATTCTCAGAGACTGTCTCAATTTGTAAGACTCAATCCCTGATCAGCTCCTATCTCGTTCTCCTATCTTATTTTCTTCACAGAATTTATTACTGTACATTTTAATTTTTTAAACTCTTTTTTGTATTCTATTTTAAAGTAAATAACAGACATTTTGAACATTTTACCTCAAAATACTATACTTTGCATCTCTAAAAAAGAGCACATTTGCATAGATGAACAAATGTTATTAGAGTACATGACAAAATTAATGGCAACTTCTTTATATCATCTAATTCCCTGTGCATATTTAAATTTCCTCACTTGTCTCCATAATGCCTTTTATAGCAACTTTGTCTAAATCAGTATCTAATCCAGGACAAGGCATTTATCTGGTTATAATATCTTTAAAGTCCTCTTTAATCTAGGTCAGTCCCTTTTTTCATGCACTGATTTATTGAAGAGAATGACAGTTGTCTCCTATAGAATGTGTTACTTTTGGATTTGTTCCCTCATGGTGCCTTTTGTTTTGAAAGTGGTTTCTTTATCCCCTACATTTCATATAACTGGGAAAATAAATACTAATGTTTAATTAAATTCAAATTAAACATTCCTGGTTAAATGAGGTAAGAAGGTTGGGTATTTCACACTGAATTACAGCAGCAGACATATAATATCTGGTAATACTCTAACTGGCAATGTTAACTTACACCATTAAGTTATACTGGTAAAATTACATTTTTTCTCTTGGGACCACAAAGTCATCATATGTGGTGTTGCTTTTGAAATATGTGAAGATAACAGTTATCCATCACAAATGGAAGATCCTACAATTTTTTAAATGCAGTTTACTTATCTTCAGTCCCATGCTTTTGCATGCTTATTTATGTTGCTTAATGAGTCTTTGCAATTCAGAAATGTTTAATTTTCATACAGTAAAATCTGTCAATCTTTTCCTGTTAAATTATCCTTCTAGGGCTTCCATAACAAAATACCACATACTGGGTAGCTTAAGCAACAGGAATTTACTTACAGTTCTGGAGGCTGGAAGTTGAGATCAATGTTCCAGCAGGGTTGGTTTCTCTGGAGGCCTCCCTCCTTGGATAGAAGATGCTGCTTTCTTGTTGTGTCCTCACATGCCTTTTACTCTGTGTGAGCATATCCTTTAGTGTTTCTACCTCTTTTTTAAAATACACCAGTCTTCTTGGTTAGGGCTCCACCATTCTGGCTTCATTAAACTCAATTACCTCTTTAAAGGCCCTATTTCCAAATAAAGTCACATTGGGTGTTAAGGCTTCAACATAGGAATTTTGAGGAGACACAACCGAGTCCATAACTTATATAGCATATGGGGAGCAAGGTCAGCACACAGGACCCACACCCACGGATAGGTTTCCCCATGGGGAATCAGGCCTGCATTGTACTTAGGCTGCTTTGAGGCTTGCTTTTGCTAAAACTCCCTCACCCTGAATTAAGGCAGCAAATGTTTACTGCATATCTTTAAAGTAACTTCCTAAAATCTATGCTAAACCTCCCAAGGACAGTGTAACCAGTTCAACCACTTTCTTTACATTTGCAAATATCCTTTTTCTTTGTAGTAATTAGCAACTTCCTCTCCTTTGTTATCTGTAAAAGGTAACCACCTAAATTGAACCTGTGCATAGTAAATGAGGACCATCCTTGATGTAATATGCCCCGAAAAGCAATAAAAGCCTGTCCAGGCAGGGCCCGGGGCCCTCTCTCTCTCTCTCTCTCTCTCTCAGAGAGCAGCCATGCTGTCCCTTTTCTCCACAGGACTTCTGCACTCCCTGTGAATTTCTTCGTTGCATCCACAACACATGGACCCTGCAGGCCAGGGTCTGCATCAGCTACCCAATGGTCCCATATAACTTATCTAACTCTTAGGAGAGAAGCAATAGCCTAGATATAGTGTTGTCATAGACTATATTGGACCTTTTAAACAAGAAAATCATAATTCTAGAAATGGGACTTATAATCAACAATGAAAAGAAAGCAACAAGATATATCCTAGATATAAAGCAACAGGAAAGAGAGATTCAATGTAGAACTGTCTTTATTTGCAGATGACATGACGCTGTATATAGAAAACTCTAGAGATTCCACCAAGAAACTACTAGAACTAAAAAATGAATCCAGTAAAGAAGCAGGATACAAAATTAATATCCAGAAATCCATTGCATTTTTACATGACAATAATGAACTAACAGAAAGGGAAAGTGAAAAACAATCCCACTCACAATTGCTTCAAGAAGAATAAAATGCCTAGGAATAAATCTAACCAAAGACATCAAAGGCCTGTATTTGGAAAATTTAAGATACTGAAGAAATTGAAGAAGATACAAATAAGTGGAAACACATAGCATGTTCAAGGATAGGAAGAATTAACATCATTAAAATGCCTATGGTACCCAAAGCAATCTAGATTCAACACAATTCCTATCAAGGTTCCAATGATATATTTCACAGAACTAGACCAAATACTTCAAAAATTTATATGGAACCACAAAAGGCCCCACATAGCAACAGCAATCCTGAGGAAGAAGAACAAAACTGGAGGAATCAAGCTACCTAATATCAAATGATACTATAAGGCCATGGCAATCAAAATAGCATAGTACTGGCATAAAAACAGACACATAGATCAATGGAACAGAATAGAGAGCCCAGAAATAAACCCAAATCTTTACAGTTAATTAATGTTTGACAGAGGAAGCAAGCACATACATGGGCTAAAGACAGTTTATTCAATAAATGGTGTTGGGAAAATTGGACAGATATGTGCAGCAAAATGAAACTAGACCATCTTCTTACACCACACACAAAAATAAATTCGAAATTCATTAAAGACTTAAATATTAGACCTGAAACCATAAAATCCTAGAAGAAAACATAGGCAGTAAAATCTCAGACATTGCTCATAGCAATATTTTATAGCTGTATCTCCCCAGGCAAGGGAAACAAAAGATAAAATAAACAAATGGGAATTCATCAGGCTAAAAAGGTTTTGCACAGCAAAGGAAATCATCAACAAAATAAAAGGAAAACCCACAAAGTAGCAGAACATGTTCACCAATACATCTGATAAGGAGTTAATATCCAAAATTTATAGAGAACTTACAAAACTCAACAACCAAAAAACAAACAATCCAATTAGAAAATGGGCAAAGGACCTGAATAGACACTTTTCCAAAGAGGACATACAGATGGCAATAGACATATGGAAAGATGCTCAACACCACTAATCATCAGAGAAAGGCAAATTAAAAACACAATGAGACATCAGCTCACATATGTATGAATGGCTATCATCAATAAATCAACAAACAACAAATGCTGCTGAGGATGTGGAGAAAAGGGAATCCTTTTGCACTGTTGGTGGGAATGTAGACTGGTGCAACCACTGTGGAAAGCAGTATGGCGAGACCTCCGAAAATTAAAAAAATGGACTTGCCTTTTGACCTAGTGATACCATTTCTGGGAATATATCCAAAGAAACCCAAAACACTAATTTGAAAGACCATAAGCACCCTTAAGTTCATTGCAGCATTATTTATAATTGCCAAGATATGGAAGCAACCCAAGTGTTCATCAGTAGATGAGTGGATAAAACAACTATAGGACATTTACACAATGGAATACTACTCAGTGATAAAAAAAAAAAAATACAATTTTACCCTTTGCAACAGTATGGATGGACCTGGAGAACATTATGCTAAATGAAATAAGCCAGTCAGAGGAACACAAATACCGTAAGATTTCACTCATATGTGGAATCTAATTAAAAAGTAAACTGACAAGCAAAATAGAGACAGAATCATACAGAGCAGGATGACAGTTAAGGGGGTGGGTGGTGGTTTGGGAGTTGGGAGTTGAGGGATTGAGCAAAAAGGAAAAAGGACTCATGGACACGGAAAACAGTATGGTGATTGCTGGGGGGAGGGCGGTAAAAGGGGACTAAATGGTAAAGGAAAAACATACAATAAAAAATAAACTAAAAAAAAAAAATGGGATTCTAGATAGATGTGAAGAGCCAGACAGATGTGAAGATATGGAGGGGGAATCTGATGGAACTGAAGGGCAAGTGTTACCTAAAAAGCTTTTAAATTGACCTCTTCTCATTTCCATGCTTTATTGTACCAGATCCTAGGGTCTCTCTGTGACTCCGCTAGGCAGACTCTCGCTGAAGCTTTAGCCACTTGCTGTAAATTCTGAGATGCCACCTTAATGACCTGTCTCATTTGTCAACAGACTTCTGTATCTCTTTTGATCTTTCAGGTATTTTTTGAAATACTTTGCCTTCCAGTGATACCCCTCCATGCCATTTGAGTATTAGAAATTAATTTCTTAACTATTGTTTCACGAAGTTTTCAGGAGGAAGACTAAATAAATACTACTACTACTACCCTGTTAAAACAGAAGTTTTATCTACTTTTACTTCTGGCTCTGAACTTAGTATTTTGATTGTGGTAGGTAGTAACAAATACATTTTAATACCATCTACAGCAATTTTTGTATTTTGTAAAGTATTATCAATTTTCGTATTGCTTTCACAATTTTGTAAGTTATTTTTATGTAATTATTCTTTAGATGATCTTTAATTTTGTTAAAGGGAAAAATGTACACATTTTAATTTTGATTTTATTAAATTTATAGATTAAGGACATAATCAGTATTTTTACAATGTTGAATCTTCCCAACTAGGAAAATAGCTTGTCAATTTATTAAATTCTCATGCCCAAATTTAGTAAGATTTGGTAAAATTTTCTACCTACTGATCCTATAGTTTTCCTGTTAAATTTATATGTAGGAATTTCATATTGCTATTGTTTTGTAAATGCTCATTGATTTTGCAAATATTTTGATAATCAGCTATTTTACTGAATTGTTTTTATCAATTCCAATAGTTTGATACTATTAGACTTTTCAAAATTACATTACACATATGTAATGTTAATTTTGTATATTTCTTTTTCTTGTTTTAAAATTTCAAACATAGTGTTCATAACTGCTTTGTCTGTGGAATTAAACTGCTTTTAATTACATCTTATCTTTAGTTGTAGATGATGTGACAATAAATATTAGCAGGGTGCTTGATTTTATAGCTAGAGGTTTCTTTCCCAGCTTCCCTTGTAGCAAGGGGTGGACATGTCACTTAGTCTCATTAATAAGTTATAAGCAGAAGTGATACAAGTAACTTCCCTTTCATTCCCTTAATAGGTTGTATATCCTGTTGAAAACATTTTAGTTTAATATTTAAAATCTATTTTACCAAATTATTTGCCATCAAATCCAGTCTTCATGAAATGACTATAATTTTATCTCACAAAATTCTAGTGTTTCATGGAACAGGATTGAGAAACACTAGTATTTTATTAAGTATATTGCTCAAGTTTAAAAAGTATCTTTTTAAACCTGGTTTAATAATATATATTTTTATTAGAAATGGGCGTTGAATACTTTCTAGTGCCTTTTTGGACATTGAGATGATTTCCTTGACTTACACTTATGATGACTAATAAATTTGTATTTTGAATTATCCTTGCATTTTAATAAACTCTGAATAAGCTGCATGATTGTGTTTGTGTGGGATACAGAACTTTGACATTATTTTTTCAGTCCTATCTATAGTTATTGACCTAATTTAGTTTTCTAGTCCTTTTCTTTGTTTTTCTTGAAAAGTGACTATTTCGACATTACTAGTTACTGGCAGTATTTTAAAAATTTTAAAAGCACTTTAATAATTTTAAAACTTCCCTTTTAAACTACGAACATTGTTAATGACAACATTCCCTTTCTTGTTACACTGTGACTATCAATTTTTTTGGTATTGACAAAACCCAGATTATTAATGAGAATACCTTACCAATTTATTATTTTAACAATTTTCTTTTAAAACTTATTTTCTAATTTTTGTTACCTTTAGTAATTCCTCCTAATTTCAATTATTTTGTTCTTCATTTCTAACTACGTCAAATAAACACTTGGCTCTCATTTTATTTAATAATTTTCTTTGCTTGCTCGGTCTATGCCTCACAATTTTTTTCATTAATAAATTAATGTATTTACTTTTAAGACTTTATTTTTAGAGAGTGGGGAGGAAGAGAGGGAGAGAAACATCAATGTGCGGTTGTCTCTCCTTTTCCCCCTACTGGGGACCTGGACCACAACCCAGGCATGTCCCTGTAGTGGGACTAGAACCAGCAACCCTTTGGTTTGCAGGCTGGCACTCAATCCAGTGAGACACACTAGCCAGGGCTTTACAATTTTAATATATAGTTTTTCTATTGTCATTACATTCTATTGTATAGAGATGGTCCCTGAAATGTTGCAATTTAGGTTCAGACTTTATGATGGTGCAAAAGTTATATACATTCAGTAGAAACCGTACTTTCAATCCTTACCTTTTATGGGCTAGCAATAAGCATACTTTCTCAAGAGGCTGGGCAGCGTCAGAAAGCCACAGTTCCCAGTCAGCCACACAATGAGGGCAAACAGTTGATACTCTACAGTGTTTCTTGTCAGGCTTTTTGGATATTCTGTTCCGAGCACACTTAAAGTAGCCTAAGCTATAAACTATGATGCTGAGTAGGTTAAGTGTTATTTAATGCATTTTGACTTAATGGTTATTTTCAACTTACGGGTTTCTCTGGATGTAAACCCTCCATGAGATGAAGGTCATCTGTAAATTGCAACTTTATTTTCCTTTTAAATTCACAGGTGATTTATAAAGGTGCTTTAAAATGTAGTTTTCTTTTTTATTTTTTTTGCGAGGGCTACACTTCAGCTATTAATTTTTAGCTATATTCAATTACATATTTTTATTCATCCAAGTTTAGCTTATCTTTCTAGGCCTATCACACATGTAATCACCTCCCAAAAGTCTTTGTCTGTTCGCTTTCTTCTCTAAACCTTCATATGTATGTATGTTTATATTTATATAGGTGTATGTTTAAAGTGGTATGTGTATGTAACACCTTAGGGTTATATCAGTATCTTTCTCCTTCTCTTGCTACACCCTCACCCTTAGGCTATTTTTCGTTTGAATTAGCAATTTAGTTCCGTACTTTGTGCGTTTTTGCAGCAAGATTCCATTCAATGAATGGAATCACCTATGCACCAGACATTTGCACTAGGCACTAGGAAGAGCATTCTTGGCCTTCAAGAAATTCAGAATAGCAGGAGAGATAGATGAGCAAGTAAATATATTAAATACCAAGTGAGTTCCAAGAAACATGGTTTGCTAGTGGAGATAACATCATGTGTATTTTCCAGCTTACAGCACGGCAAATAAAGGTCAAAAGGGAACAAATCCGTTCCAAGATGGATGAGGAGCATAGTGCGGATTAGGTACAGATTCCCCTTAAATAAACTAATAATCCAACCCAGTGATTATTCATGTACATATAATCCACAGCACCTGCCTCAGCACCACTAAGTTTGTAGAGAGAGGGAAAAAAAGCAGATTCACATCTACTGGCATCAGAATTGGGGAAAGGGCCATTTAAATATGCTTTTTAACGCCCCCCCCCCCGCCCCATATATTCAGACCCTCCAAGTTTTTAGAATACAGAGAAACTAAATTTCGCAGACCTCCTCCCTCAGCTACTCTCGCCTTGTCGAAGGATAGCCTGCGGCGCGTTTTTCCTCTCAGCCCCCGCCCCCCGGACTTCTCGTCCCTCGGAGCCTCCGGTCGGATCTCCGGGCCTTCACCCACAGCCGGAAGACATCCTCACGTGAGGCGAGAAGCAACTACCAGTCGAATCCACTCGCCAGGACTCAAACCCTCGCTCCGCAAAGGATTCGGGGAAAACGCCACGGGCCAATCTTAAGCGCAGGAGGGTACAGCGGTTTCTTTGATAGACGTGAAATGTATCCAATGAAAAAAGAGGATTAAAGAAACTTCCGCCACGATGGGCAGGACATTCACAATTTCAACCAATCTAGTTTAGAAGTGTCTATCTTGTGGGAGGTCCTTAAGGCCGCCGAGGTCGTTGTCTGATGAACGGCCTGTGCCAGTGGTGCTACCTTCACTAGGGGGTTAAAGTCGTTCTTGAGAAGAACGTCTCTGTCCGAAGAGAAAATGAGTTTAGCTCTGAGGTCGGTAATAAGGAGGCGGCAATGCCCTCCATACCCCGGCAGCGGGCCCCAGGGCGGTTGTAGAAGGGAGGCAGTTTGGGGCCCAGGCGAGAAAGGGGATGCAGTTTGAGACGAGTAAAAGGAACCTCGGCCAACATGTTCCCGGGCCCGCACTTTTCATCGTAGGGGTCCAGGCGTGCCGCGGGTGATGAATCCCGTGCTTTGCAACTGAGGTAGCCATACCTATCAACGCGTTGGGCTTGGAGCAACTAAAAGATGAGCTATTTTGGTTGCGAAGAGTCTGTGAACTATCGCGATGTTTTTCGAGGAATCAGGCCATGGAGCATCCCTTGGTTCAGTTTCTCTGTCTGGTATTACGACCGCAATCTCAGCTGCGCTGCTCATGACATATTTTCTGTAAATTTTGGGAATAGTATAAAACTCGCCCTTCTCCCAGGATCTTGCTTTACGGTACTCATAGAGACCCAAATTAAGAAAATGTGTTAAGTTTCTTTATCTCACATTCAGTTCGACCTCTAATCCTGTTTCCCCCTTCCCCAGCCTGATCTAGATGTTTTACCTAAACTCCATAGCTGCACCACTTTTCAAAAGGATGGGGTCAGTTGCCGGTCGGTTTTGGACTTGGACACTCGGAGTCGTGGAAAGAGAAATAATTGACCCGGGAAAGTCCATGCTTGTCTGAAGTCTCTTGTGAAAGATCTCAGCTTTATCCTAACTTTTTCTGGCCATCTTTTGGTGTTATTTTTTTTTTATCGTTGTTTGTTTGGTAGATTATCAGATAACAAAACTTCAGTTGCAAATAGGCAACTTATAATAAGATCAGCTGGGTTTTGTAGTTTAAAATTTTACAAAATTTTCTCTTTCAAAAATAAGTGCTGCAGCAACCCCATTTGAAAATTTGGATAGCCATCTTTTAGGGAAGACATTCCTAGCTTTTAAAATACATTAAAAAAGGTTTTCCAGAGTTTATGAGAAATTAAATATGAATTTTCATGCTAGGAGAGATTTTTAAGACCATTGACTCTTCACATTGTTGTATAAAATTAGCACAAATAATAGGTACTTTTTTGATGTTTAATAGTCATGTTATGTTTGGACTCAGTATTTTGGCTGATTTGCTAATATCACTGGAAGGAATAATAAAAGTGCCAAACTTTTGGAAATAAGTGATCTAAGAACATTTTTAACCCATAATGCTAAAGTTCTTTGTAATTGATAAATTGATAAAGTTCTTTAATTCATAGATTTATTTTTGATAGTAACTTTGTTAAGTCAGTTATAAAATACCATCAAAAGCAAACCAAATATATACTGATTGTCAATTATGAATTTTACTTTCTTTTAAATAAACTCTTTATATTGCAGAACGATGTGAACAGTAAGTATGGATGCTTTGTTTGGGGGGAACATTTCTGACACAAAGTAATTTATCTTAACAGTTCTAGCTTCTTCCACAGCAATATTAGTGGGAATAAATACGAGGCTAGGAGGAAGGAACATTAGGTCCTCATTTTTTTTTTAATAACCTATAACACTTCTCAGTTTGGGGGAGTGCAAATTTATAGCAGCTTGAACTATGCAATATAAGGAAAATTTCTTCGAAGCATGTAAGGAAAAAATCTCTCTAAAATATGTCTTTTTAAGAAATATAGAAAATTCACTGACTAAGGTTTATGGTTGCATTTTTGAAATCTTATTTTAATCATTTAGAGGCATAGGAGAATAAAATTTAAGTGGGCTAAATAGACTTTTTTCTTTTTATTTCATAGAAGTGAAATTGTAGACAAAACAAAGAGGAAAAAAAGAAGAGAACTCTCTGAAGAACAGAAACAAGAAATTAAAGATGCTTTTGAACTATTTGACACTGATAAAGATGAAGCAATAGATTATCATGAATTAAAGGTAATAGTATGTTTTAAAATGTCTCATATTTTGCTCTGGCTGGTGTGGCTCAATGGATTGGGTGTCTGCCTGCAAACCAAAGAGTTGATGGTTTGATTCCTGGTCAGGACATGTGCCTGGGTTGCAGGCCAGATCCCCAGTAGGGGGCGTGTGAGAGGCAACCACACATTGATGTTTCCTGCCTTCTCTCCTTTCCTTCTCCTCTCTAAAAATAAATAAATAAAAATCTTAAAAATAAATAAAATGTTATATACTTTTTCTGATTAAATTGATTTACATGTTTGACAGTTGGTTAAAAATACATCTCTAAATAATTTTAACTAAATTTGTTTTAGAAATAGGAAACCATTTCAAACATTCACAGTTAAGTGCGATAATAAAGTTGAATAGTACTCCGAACATCTTTTTAGAAACTCCTCTTCACATGGTAAAATGAATAGTATTTTATTTTATTGTATTTATTTATTTATTTTTAATTCTGGCCCAAGGATTTTCATTGATTTGAGAGAGAGAGGGGAACATCTATGTGAGAGAAATAGTGATCCGTTGCCCTCCCGTATCTGCACTGACTGGGGATTGAACCTGCCACATGGATGTGTGCTCTCACTGGGAACTGAACCCACAACCTTTTGGTGTATAGAATATTGCTTCAACCAACTGAGTCACTTGGCCAGGGCTAAAATGAATAGTTTTTTAAATGTAAAAATATGTTCCTATGGAGGGGCTTATTTTTCATTCACATAATTAAAATTTTTCAAACTATAGGATTTAAACAGTTCTTACTTTATTCTTTGGCAACTCATTCTTTTTTTCATTTGGAGAGTCATATGTTTTTTCGTTTGAACATGTTTGTAAACACAATCTCAACCTACTTTCTATGGTTCAAACAACATTGATGTATGATGTTGACACTCTTCTAATCGGGGAAAATGTCAACTTTAAGATCTGGGATTATTTACAAAGATACAAAGGGAAATTGGTGTTCAGGATGGTATGGATCTGACACTCAACACAATGAGAAAAATAGCTATTTTGTAGCTCTTTGTTTCTCTTTTTCCTTTTTTTCCCCCAGTTACCCAGTCTTTATCAGTGTTTTCTTTATACTGTCTCTTTCATTTGTTGTCATTTTTATGATCTTGGCTTGGGATCTTATGTCATACCTGGAGCTTCATAAGTGGTTTCTCCATATCTAGTTCACCTTGTACAATCATCTTATAAAATCTTCTCCCCATATTGTTCATTGATTGTAAACCTTTACTAGTTTCTCAGTGTACGCTACATAAATTTTAGTTGTTTTGGTTTTCATTGACTGTTCTCCACATTTTTACTACTATCTACTTCTCTTATTTTATAACTGCTTGTTTCCACCTGAACTCTTCCCATTCAGATAAGATAAACTGCTCTGTTCACTGTTATCAAACTTATTCTTTATTTTGGTGTCTTAATACCAGTCATCCTTTCCCAAATACTTTTATTCCAGTTTATCCATATTTCAAGGAACAACTTGAATCTCTCTAAGTAAGATTCTTTAACCAATAACATGTCTCTCCTTTATACTATGGTAACAAGGTTTTCTTTCTCTAAAGTCAGGCTCATGTACTACTTGATCATGTAGAGTCTGATGATAGTTCTTATTTTAATGTTTTTTAAATATCTTACAGTATATTACTTATTAATATTTATGCTGTGCCTTTTTTCCATTTTGGTTGTTAATCCTTTGAAAACAAATAACTTGTTACTAACATCTGTGCATTAAGTCAGTGCATTGTATAATATATTCCATAAACACTCATTGATTGGTTTGTCATTAAAAAAGGTATATAAATTTAACTAATTGCCATTTATTTCAATAGTGAAGAAAAACTATCTGTTTTCTATTTTGGAGGCATAAAACTTGCAGACAAATTATATGTTTTATTAATGTGCCAGTATCATCTCTTAAATTGTAAAAATTTATTTGAGAATTTTAAATTAGTTTTTGAAAGAATGTTTTTTAATTTGCTTTTCCCTTTTAATCCAAAAGGTGGCAATGAGAGCCTTGGGGTTTGATGTAAAAAAAGCTGATGTACTGAAGATTCTTAAAGATTATGACAGAGAAGCCACAGGGAAAATCACCTTTGAAGATTTTAATGAAGTTGGTGTGTATTTGATAGTCTTTGTATCTAGTAGTTGTTAGGAAATTATCTAGTCCATGTCAGTATTTTTTAATTCTATGGGTTATAGAATTTTGTTAACGAACATTGTTGTATGTGTGGATCTTATGGGTGTTTGGGGGGTACTCTTTATGTTGATTTTCAAAGAAAAAAGATTTATAGCTTCACTATAGGGTTTATTATTTTGTTTTTTTTTGTCCTGAAGATTGTAACTTAGGAACTGTCATGTAGCTTTTTTATAGAAAAATGTCTTTCCAAGTAATGTGTGTTTATGATGAAACTAAAAGGGTGATCAAAAAATAATATTTTCCCAGTGAATCAAAATTTTGGTATCCTTTTGTTTGGAAAATATTTCACAAGAGCATTTGGTATGTGATTTTTGCTAGCAATGTGGGAAGAGAGGAAACCAGTTGCTATCTTTGGCTATAGATAAAGTGCATACGTTCAGGTTGACAAAGCTTATGAGGGGATGCATACTCTTGATGACTTTGATCTTGGTGAATAAAGTCATCTATTTAAATTTGCCAGTGGGGAGAGAATTGTAGTAAGAGAGGCAGTTGGCAGACTGGAAGCAGAAAACATTTTAGAATAACCAACTGAAGATAATGTGTCAGTGAGGGCTTAACATGGTTAAACTTTTGTATAGTCAATTTTAGTGAGTTATTTATAGCATATATATGTATATATATGGTGTGTCCAGTAGGTATCCAGCCATGTAATATGAAAAATAGAGGCACTTATTGAAGAAGACATGAAGTACAAGAAACATTGTACATAGGACAATGGCACCTCAGTCCCCTGCAAAGTAGGCACCTTGGGATCTTACACAGTTCTACCAGTGTATCTTCTACTATTCAAAGCACTCTGCAAAATCGTTTGTTGGAATTGCCATCAGCTGCCCTGTTGTATTTTCCTGAATCTTATCAACTTTCTGAAATTTGTTCTCTTTCAAAGGTGATTTTAGTTTTGGGAAAAGCCAGAAGTTGCAGGGTGCCAAATCTGGACTGTATGAGAGCTGAGTCACCCGGGTGATTTGATATTTTGCCAAAAAACTTGGCATGAGACATGATGCATGAGAGAGCACATTGTCTTTCTGAAGCTGCCAATCACTTGTTGCCCGTAACTGCGGTCTTGACCATCTAAATAGGTTCTGTGGAGGAAAGATAAAGCTTAATGCAAAATTTGATAAAGATTCATTGTTCTCAATCAGTCATTTTGAGTGCCACAGCCATACAGTACACAAGCTCAATGGCTCTACTGCCCCCACTGACTAGTACAGTGAAGTCATCACTGTTTGTCCACACGTGTTCCAGTCCACTTTCCTTGGCTGCCTTGGCTGCTAGGTTACATCAGTGTTGCACAAACTGTTCTTGTTCTATTAACAATGGCTGGACTTTTTCCAGATAGACCTCTTATATTTTTGAATCCTCTTTTCCACTGTATATAACTGACTCTTTTTTGGAATAGAGGATTCTGGAAGCCAAAGACTTTGGTATTATAACTTATATTGCCTAGGATTTTACTCATAGAATTTATGCGTTTTTAGGTTTGTTTTTATATTTTTATATTTAAGTGTATTTTATTTATTATGCTATTACAATAGTCCCATTTTTTCTCTCCCCTGTATCCCTCTCTGCCCTGC
>PVKU01000104.1:698476-746378 GCA_004027475.1 Anoura caudifer
TTTTTTTTTTTTTTTTTTTTTTTTTTAGGTTCAGTTGATAATTGTGAGTTTATTGTTAATTTACTGTTCATAGTTTTGATCTTCTTTTTCTTATATAAGTCCCTTTAACATTTCATATAATAAAGGCTTGGTGATGATGAACTCCTTTAACTTGACCTTATCTGGGAAGCACTTTATCTGCCCTTCCATTCTAAATGATAGCTTTGCTGGATAGAGTAATCTTGTATGTAGGTCCTTTCCTTTCATCACTTTGAATACTTCTTTCTAGTCCCTTCTTGCCTGCAAGGTTTCTTTTGAGGGATCAGCTGATAGTCTAATGGGAACTCCTTTGTAGGTAACTGTCTCCTTTTCTCTTGCTGCTTTTAAGATTCTCTCCTTATCTTTGATCTTGGGTAATGTAATTATGATGTACCTTGGTGTGTCCCTCCTTGAGTGCAATTTCTTTGGGACTCTCTGAGCTTCCTGAGTATCCTGGAAATCTATTTCTTTTACCAGATTGGGGAAGTTTTCCTTCATTATTTGTTCAGATAAGTTTTCCATTTCTTACTCTTACTCTTCTTCTGGCATCCCTATGATTCGGGTGTTGGAACATTTAAAGTTGTCCCAGTTAAAATGAGGTTTTCCTCATTTTAAAATAAGCCTCTCCTCATTTTAATGAATGCTTGTTTTTTCATTCTGTTTTGGTTGAATGTTGATTTCTTCCTTTTGTTCTAAATTGCCAATTTGAGTCCTGGTTTCCCTCCCTTCACTGTTGGTCACGTATATTTTTCTTTATTTCACTTTGTATAGCCTTCACTTCTTCCTTAATTTTGTGACTATACACCATCATTTCTGTGAGCATCCTGATTACCAGTGTTTTGAACTTTGCATCTATTAGCTTGGCTATCTCCTTGTTGATTAGTTCTTTTTCTGTAGTTTTTATCTGTTTTTTTAATTTGGGCCATATTTTTTTGTCTTGGTGCATCAGCCTGGATGAATGTTTCTTCTTTAACTCCTTCGTTGTTGGACTTCCATAGACTTTGATTTTCTGGCAGTGCTGGTTGTTTTTTGTTTTTAAATTGGTTTTGTCCTTTTGGTTGTGTGAGGAAGTGAAGCATATCTATCTATGCTTCCATCTTGGCTGGAAGCCTCTATAATTGGGTTTGTTTTTATTAAATTAATTTTCTACATTACGTTACCACTTAATATGGGTCATAATATAACCATATCATAGAGTTATTTTTAGAAATTTTTAAAGTTTAAGGACACATTCAATTATATTCACATACAAACCCTTTATTTTAAATGTTCAAGAAGCAATATGAGAATCAAAAAGAAATGAAAATTAGTACATGTGGAAAATTAGATTCATATCATGTCATTCATATTTTAAAATCTGGAAATTCAAACCAAAAGTGAAGAAGAGGGAAGTTAAAGGATAAATCTAAAAGAGAAAGAAAGCACAGCACAGAAGATCCCCAATTTATGAACTAACAGATGACTGGTTAGAGAGCTATCTTGTTGTACCTTTGAGGGGAATATTTCTTTCTTTTCTCTAACTTGTAGAATTATTTATTTGAGAAGCAGGAGGGAGCCATCTCTATTCTCTCAATATCAAAGTGCTCCTGCAGTTTATTATTTTAGTCTGGGATTTATTTATAGAAACAAGGTGTTAAGATATAGTGGAAATGATACTATTAGGAAAGAGCTATAATTCAGGTACATTTGGTACAATGCAGTGGTTTAGCATGGGTGATTTACTGCTAGATTGCCTGACTTCAAATCTTGATTGTGCCGCTTACTAGCTGTGTTACTTTTGGTCATTTCACTTTGTGCCTCATTTTCTACTGTAATGTAGATAGTTGTACTACCTCATAGGGTTCTTTTGAAGAATAAATGCATTAATAATATGTAAAGTCCTTAGGAAAGGCCTTAGCATATAGTAAGTGCTATTAAGTATTTGTCATTATTATTACTTTAAAAAGAGTTTTTGTTTTATTTGTTTTAATGGCTGGGAATAATCATATTGCATCACTGGAACATAAAAAGTATTCTGCATATATTTATATTTTTCTGATTACCTTTTTTCATAGTTGTGGGCTATTTTAAGTAGTAGATCATTGTCATTAATAATTTTACTAAATATTATTTCATCTTAAAAATGCAATTTCTATATGTGTGGTTTTATCAGCAGTTGAAGCCAGAGTTCCATGCCCTCCATCTTTTCTGTTACTAGTAGAGCAGAAATGCTGGATCCCTTATAGAATTAAAGGCCATGGCTGAATTTCAACTCTTCAGAGATTGACCTTTTGACAGGCTTAGCACAATACTTTAGCTGTGTCCTAAGGCTACCTGTTAAGAATGCTGGCTGTCAAGTAAAAATTTATTGGTGATTGGGACTCAAACAGTCAAGAACTATGTGTTCTCCCTATATGTTGATTATTTTTGAAAAATAACTGATCACAGATGAATATATGTTATATCTTGGGACAAGTAATTCCAGATCAGAACATTTGAGTCTTAGCTTATGTACCATCTATTACTGTGTAAGGATACTGTTGTATGATATTTCTGGATGAAGTGTGACACTTAACTGTATTCTTCCTAATACGTGGAAAAAGTATTAAAATATATTTCAGGTAAGTTGAGAACATAGACAGCCTGAGACTAGTGAGTATCATACATGTTTTAGGAATGGATGCTTTAAAGTGAGACCGAGATCAGTCATATGTTTGTATTCCATCTATTTTTTGGCACATACTACTTATCATTTCATTGGCTATATAGAATAGGATATTATTGTTTTTGTTTTGCTTATTTAACAAATATTTGCTGAATTTTTTGGCATTAGATACTGTGGTGGGGTGAGGGAGGGAATTAATTAAAGTTATTAAGAGGTTCTTCTTTCGTGGAGCTTACTAAATATAGGTGACCACAAGGTATGGTGCCACATGGTAAATTATAATTTTGTCTAGAGAAGGAGTTGCCAAACTATAGCCCTAGGCCAAATTCAGCTATTGCCTGTACACTGCCACATCCATTCTTTTATGCTTTTGTGCCACCATGGCAGAGAGTAGTTTAGACAGACACCACGCCGCCCCCCGCCAGGCTCCCCAAAAAAGTCTGTAATATTTATTGTCTGGCCTATAACAGGAATGATTTGTTAATTTCTGATTGGAGCAATTAAAGACTTTGCAGAAGGGATTTTTACTTTAAGCCTTTGGGAATGTGAGTAGGATATCATCCCAAGGAGAAGATTGTAGATGGAGTAGAGGGAGGCATTCAGGAAGAGAAAACAAAGAGTGGTACCTTTGGGAAACTAGGTAGTTCCCTGCTCTAGAGCTTAGAGAAATGACTAAAGAGGTAAGATGGAGTGAGATAGGTAAAGTCTTGCATAACATGTAGAGTTTGGACTTGAGTCAGCAGAGGAGCACTGTTAATTTTTAAAGAAGAGTAAATGATATGTTTTATTTAAAAAGATAAGTTTGTTGAGAGTATTAAAGATGAGTTGGAGGAAAGAGAGACTGCAGACATAAAGCATAAAATATATGTTTTATGCTGAAGGTGGGGAGCATGAAAAGGAATAATAAGTTTAAGAGTAAAAAGATAAGTAGCATCCTCAGATTTCTAGGATCTGATCACCGATTAGGTTTTTGGGATTGAAAATTTCCAGCCTTTTCAAATATGGGAAACTATTTGTTAACAATGATCTCATCCGTTTGCGTTGGGGCACTGACAGCTGTCTTGGTGATAGTGGAAGGAGTTTTGACTCAAAAATGTTGAGTTTATAGTAACTGGTATTTTTGCGTAGAAAAGTGAGGTGTGTAGTTAAAGCTATATTTCTAACTTTACCTTTAATGATTTTTGATAAACTTTTAATGTTATGTTTTTTAATTTGTTGTATTTTTAAGTGATTTTTGCAAAGTGTAAGGTCTGTTATTTTGAGGAAGCACATTTCTGATAGTGTAATTAAATCATTTGGAAAGAGTTACATGGACAGAAATTTGTGAAATACTGTAGACTGAACCCACCTTAACTGCCTGCATGTCATTTGACTTATTTTCATGGAAAGAAATGTATTTCTTATAATTAAATTCTGTTTTATAGAACAGAAATAAAACGTGAAGGCATGGAGAGTCACCATAAAGTTTAATATTTTAGCTGTCCAGAATGATAGGTATTTATAGTTCCTAAGAAAAGTTGCATTCTAAGGCAAAGTATTGATAAAAGATTATGCAAACACATAGTCTGAAGTAACTAACACAATTAAAGCACTGGTAGGAAAAGAATTTATATATCTTGAAGTCCCATCTGTTCCTCAGATCACCCTTTTGCTTCTTTAAATACATTAATACTTGCAGCAAGCTGCTTTTTTGGTTCACCTGTCATGTTAATTATTTAATTGGTGAAGAAAATTTCTTAACACTTTTTTTTCCTTGTCCTGCTTTTTTGTTGGGACTAAATTCAAAATAAGTTGAGTATGAGCCATAGAGTTAAGTGTGGTATTTTATTTTGGTGTTATGGCTGTATATATGCCAATTCCTTTTTGACTGAATATTTATGAGCTTTGATGATTTGCATACTTATAATAATATACTTCAATTAGTTACTTGGTAGACTTTTTGGATAAAACTAATGGATAAAAGAAAACTATTGAATATATGTGTAGATGATTTAACATTACCTTGAATAAATAGGTGCTTATTCTAAAGTTTATTCAGATATGATGAAATAGCAAAATAATAATAAAATATTGGTGGTTTGAATTGATTTTTCCTTTTGGGCGCATTAAACATTTCTGTACTTTCCATATACAAACATTGTGAGTTTTTAGTGATTTTGTAAACCTCAATAGGATTGAATTATTTTTAACGACACAGTGAAAGTCATAAATACCTTTTGTTGTAATGATAGGCTCACTGACATAATTACTTCAGAGATTTTACTTAGATATATTTTCAGATTTTTATCTATATACAATAGATTTCTACTTCAGTTTTGTTGTGGCTATTAAGAATGGTCATATTGAAAGTATTGAGTTTACTAAATTATATGTTATTACACTTAGTATATTAAAATGCATTAATACTTTCAGCTATAGAGTTGTGAAATTACTCACTTAATTTTAGTTACTTATCTGAAATTATCTTGCTGAACAAAATGAGAGCTCCTTTCCAGGCCTTTTTTTTTTCTCTGCTATCTTACTGTAATTAGATTTAATTCTTTTTTTTTTTTTAATTTATTTTAATTGTTGTTCTTATACAGTTTTCTGTCTTTTGCTCCCATTCCAGCCCACTGCCCCAGCCCTCCCCATCCCCCTCCCATTTCCACCCCCGCTAGTTTTTGTCCATGTCTCCTTTATACTTGTTGCTCCAAACCCTTCCCCTTTCCCCCTGAAATTCCCTCCCCTCTCCCCTCTGGTGACTATCAACCCCTTCTCAATTTCAGTGTCTTTGGTTATATTGTGCTTGTTTGTTTGTTCTGTTGATTAGTTTCCTGTTAAAGGTGAGATCATATGGTATTTGTCCTTCACTGCCTGGCTTAGTTCACTTAGCATAATGCTCTCCAGCTCCATCCATGCTGTCGCAAAGGATAGGAGTTCCTTCTTTCTTTCTGCTGCATAGAATTCCATTGTGTAAATGTACCAAAGTTTCTTGATCCATTCATTTACTGATGGGCACCTAGGTCTTCCAACACTTGGCTGTTGTAAATTGTGGTGCTATGAACATTAGGGTGCATAGATTCTTTTGGATTGGTGTTTCAGGGTTCTTAGGATATAATTCTAGCAGTGGAATTGCTGGCTCAAAAGGTAGATCCATTTTTAGTTTTCTTAGAAAATTCCATACTGCTTTCCATAGCGGTTGTACCAGTCTGCAATCCCACCAACAGTGCACTAGGGTCCCCTTTTCTCCACAACCTCTCCAACACTTGTTGTTTGTTGCTTTATTTATGATGGCCATTCCGACAGGTGTGAAGTGGTATCTCATTGTGGTTTTAATTTGCATCTCTCTGATAGCAAGCGATATTGAATATCTTTTCATGTGTTTCTGGATCTTCTGCATGTCCTCCTTGGAGAAGTGTCTGTTTAAGTCCTTTGCCCATTTTTTAATTGGGTTGCCTGTCTTCTTAGAGTGGAGTCGTGTAAGTTCTTTATATATTTTGGAGATTAAACCCTTGTCTGAGTAGATTTAATTCTTTTAATAACTACTCATATTTTCGAAAACCAACAGATTCTCCTAGTCATGAATGTATCAGTGGGATTTTCAGTGGGACACTGTCTGAGATTTTGTCTGTATCGATGATGGCATTGTGTTTTATTAATTTTTCAGTGTTGTTTTTAGTTGGATTAAATTTGAGGAACAATTAGTGTTACTATTAAGGTTAGCTAGCAAATACCTTTTATCTAGTTAGTTATAATTTTTTTGTTGGTACAACATCTCTCCAATTAGGTTATGAACTCCTAGACTAACAGATAAATATGGTATATAATTCCTTTTATTTTGACTTTGTGCAATACAGTTTGGCTTACTCTTATAATAGGATGAATTATTGATACTATAAAGCTTTAATTTTAAAATATGGATTTGATTTTTCTAGTTTCAGGTTTATCTCTGACTTTTTGGTCTCTGATTTGGCATTTTATTAATCAGGCTAAATGTTGACAGATTCACAGTTTTACTTCTCATCTAGTACTTAGTTGATTTCACAAATGAATGCCTTTGTGATTAAAAATATTAATTTATTTTTTTCGTGGAGAGGTTGATTTTTTTTAAAAAATTATTTATTTATTTTTAGAGAGAGGGGAAGGGAGGGAAAAAGAAAAGGAGAGAAACATCACTGTGTGGTTGCCTCACATGCGCCCCCCTACCGGGGATCTGGCCCACAACCCATACATGTGCCCTGACTGGGAATTGAACTAACAGCCATTTGATTTGCAGGATGGCACTCAATCCACTGAGCCACACCAGCCACGGCAAAGGTTTATTTTTTATCTTCTATTTTTTTTTAACTCTAGTGACAGACTGGATATTGGAGAGAGATCCACATGAAGAAATATTGAAGGCATTTAAACTATTTGATGATGATGATTCAGGTAAAATAAGCTTGAGGAATTTGCGACGAGTTGCCAGAGAACTGGGTGAAAACATGAGTGATGAAGAACTTCGTGCTATGATAGAAGAATTTGATAAAGATGGTGATGGAGAAAGTAAGTTTGAGTAAAACATATTCCAGATATTCCTGATACATCCATCTAGTAAGTTTTTCTAAAACCAAATTATTTTCAAGATCTTTTACAAACTGTCTAGTACAGTTGTTCATCCCGTAATGGGCTTTTTGCATAAATATTTTATATTTTTGATTTAGAATGAAGCAGGCCTTTGAAAACAACTATATAGATTGTAATATCAGATTTCACACTTCAAGAAGATACTTTTCTTTGTGGGTGGAAACATCACCAAAATTTCAGCCACTTAGTAAAATTTCAGCTATTAATACCTTCTTCCTCAACATGGATGCACTTCTAAATTTTACTAAGTTCTTTTGATTTTGTCCTTCATATGTTCTGAATCCATTTTATATCTTTGTTTACTGCTGGTGTCCTAGTTCAGATCCTAATTTCTTTGTAGGAATGTTATCATAGCCTCATTATTTTCTTGGATGCCTGCTGGGTACTGTGTTGTATGTGCTGATTGGTGCTACACAATAGTAGATGTGTTCTCTGTCCTCACTGACTGGGGCAATCTTTTGTAGCTTCCAATTGCTCTTCATGCCTATAGGCCTCTGCACTCTTCCTAATTCAGTCTATTGATAGCATTCTTTTTTTTAAAGTACGGGTTTGATGATGTCATTTCCTTGTTGAAACACTGATTCCTTGGTTCATCAGGCCTAAAGTTCAAAGCCCTTTTATGATCTATCTTACCTTAAGTATCTAGTTTTATTTCCCACTTGTAGTCTTCAACTTTTTTACTTTAACCTTCACTTCCCATACATACACCCTTTGACAAAATACATTCTGTCTTGAAAACACTATTTTATGCTGTGCCTTTTATCATTCCATTCTTTAATCCTAGAATATTCTAATTGCTAATTTCTGTCTGCTAAAATGTTAATTGTTCCCTCAGGTACATTTTAAA
The DNA here is from genome assembly GCA_004027475.1 of Anoura caudifer. Taxonomy (NCBI): domain Eukaryota; kingdom Metazoa; phylum Chordata; class Mammalia; order Chiroptera; family Phyllostomidae; genus Anoura; species Anoura caudifer. The sequence goes on from PVKU01000104.1 coordinate 706,591, forward strand.
CTTCATCTTTTTCTCAAAATCCTTTCCTAATGGTCTCTGTACAAATTATGAGACTTTCACCAAGGGCCTATAGCATTTAGAGGAACAAACTATTTTGACACTTTATGCACTGCCTTCTATTCTATACATGTATATATCCAGTTCTTTTGTAAACCCCTTAAGAGCAGTATGGAATCATATAGGGTGAAAGGCCTGAGACTTTGGAATCAGGCCAGTATTTGAATGGAATTTCTACATTTACTTAGTTGCTTTGTAACTTTATGTAAGTTTTCAACATTTTTTAAGTCTTAGTTTTCCAAAATGAGAATGATAATATTGTATAGGGTTGTTGTAAGTATTAAATGAAGATAGTTGATGGTGCCTAGATAAGCTTGTTTTCCTTTCTTTATTGTCTGGGCTAATATTCTGCATTTTTTTGAACATAATGAGTGCTCTAATATTTGCTGAATTAAAGCCCTGAGCTGGAGTGTGTTTAATAGATATATATTGTTATAGTATCCACTATACATATATACTATATATATACATATATTACCTTGGCAACACTGGCATGCTTTAATAAGGAGGTAAGACAATAGCAACTATCAGTTCAGGTTTGTAGATTGTCCTTTAGAATTGTACATTATTGTGCTTTCTCATATGTATATGAATATTTCACTGTTACAACATTTTTCTATTTTTTAATACCAGCTTTTTGAAGGGGGTTGATATAGTTATATATTGAAACAAAGATGATTAAAACTTGAGGAAATTTAAATGATTTCTTAATCTTTCATGCTAATATTTTGGATTTAGAATCTAGTGCCTTAATATGTAAAATTTTTTGTGTGTTTTCCCTAGTTGTTAGTACCCTAAATTAGCTTTAAAGGAACTCTGTTCTGTAAAGGTACTGTCTTCAGTGACATGGAGAATCTTGATCTATTTCATACATCTTTAATAATGTGTCAAAAGATCAGTTATAACTTTATTTTTACTGTACTAGTCACATGCAATTAGATTTCAGTTATTAACTTCATTTGACTTTTGAAGAAAATATTAATTAGGAATCTGCCTTTTAAATTAAAACTTGAAGTGCAACTTTGCTTAGAAAAATGTGTCCATTTCTTCATCTCTTGTTGTATTGCTCTGGCTACTGCTTTTGAATCTCATAGTTCACATCTGTACTTCTTTGCTTGAAGATTTATTTTAGTTCATCCTTAAAACATTTCTTCAAGCCTCTTTGCTTTCATTACTCCACTTTGTACAACTGTTGCTTGGGTATCCTACCGTCATTTCTTTAAATGACTTAATAGGCAAATAACTTTTTTTCCAAGTGTTTGATTACAAATCAAATACAGCTGATGCATAGTCTTTTATTATTAAGATTTGCTTTGTTTTAGGAGGAGGAGGGCAGTCTTATATTAAAATAGTCTTATCCAGTAGTTTTCAGTCTGAGGTGTGGGTCAGCCTTCTTAGGTATTGCATAAGGTCTGGGGATTCATGTATGCATCAAATATTGTCTGTACAGCATACACAATAACAGTGCACATATATGCATATACTATTTTTTTATATCTGTAAATGCTACTGAATGATACTTTGCAGAATTCATAGTACTACTTGACATTTATTTTTCAGACAAGATATACTAAGTATTCTGGGTAGGGCAAAAGTAGGTTTACAGTTGTTCGTAGCATAATAATTAACAAATAATAATGAAAAATAAACTCTGTTTTCATGTACTCACAATTGTAAATCTACTTTTGCCCCATCCTGTAGTTGTTAATGTGGCAAGTTCAGAAAATTATTGTTGAAAGACATTTATATGCAGAAACAACGAGAAATATAACTTAGTAGTTCTCCATTTAGTCTGGCTTTGGAACACTGCCTTCATTTAAATGGGTGTCTGCAGCTGTATGAAAAGCTGCCTATTTTTGAAAAAGTAGAAAGATATATCTTATAATAACTTGTTAATCTGATTACTTAATTTGTATTCTTTGACTGTAAACAGTTTTGTTTGGATATAACGTACTTTCTTTGTATATGTTAAACTGGTAAAGATCATAATACTTTGCTGCCTTTTTTGTAGACTTTAGTAAGTCTTTTGTGTATGAATTTTTCACACTGTTCAGTATTTAAGAGCAATGAAAATCCTTTATTGTGTATATTAGAATAATAAATGTTAATGAATTAAAGGTAAAGAAGTTATAATATGAAATGTAAATAAAGCTGCGGTGATGATGCAGAAAGAATCCCTTCTTCACTGTCTCTCCCAACATACGTAAAATAAAACACAATATATTTTTTTTTAGACAAATGGAAGCAACATTTAAAAAGCCAAAATGGACTATCTTGTAAATATGATGAGTGTTAACGTATAGTTAATAACAGTTAAATATAGTTATTCTGTGCTTAGCATGTTACATTGTAGATTATGCCACTTAATTTTCATGATAGCTTTTGTGAAGTAAATACAATGTTATACCTATTCATGTGTAGGATAGTTGCCTGTGTAGATAAGGAAACTAAAGCTCTGAGAGATTAATAATAACCTTTCCAACATTGTCTCCAAGCTAATACATGGCAGAGCCAGAACTCAAACTCAGATCTCCATGATGACAACATGTTTTTCACTGTAACACTGTATTGCCTCTTGTGCTATAAAGTTAAATATTAATTAGATGTCTATGTTTATGGAGTTTTACAAATTGCATACTATTATAAGAAGCAATGGATTAGTAAAATATTCATTTGGCACTTCAGATGCTAAAACTTGATTTTTTTTCCCCTCCAAAGCCAGATGGTCTCTGAACTACTTATCTACTTAATTTCTCTAAATTTCTTTATTTTAATGACATGTAATACGATTTACTCTATGAAATGATTGATTTATGAAAATTTTGTTTAAAAGGCATTGTAGAAGAAAGTAAAAGTATATCATTTGATCAGTAAATGTTTTATCAAATGCCTATTTTAAAGTAGGTATTATGCTATATTTATTAGATACAGGAATTTGATAGAAGATATTGTTGATAGAGAAGGTTATAAAGCCAAGTGTACAAAGGTATCACAGATTCTCTTAATTTTCTGAATGGTTTACTTGTAATGAAGGAGATTGTTTAGTTTCCTTGGCCACTTCCCTTCAATTTTCTACATTTTTGTTTTTAAATATTCTGTTTTGAGGTCTGAAATTCTAAAACAGTTCAAAATATTTTTGAAATGTTACAATACTTTAAGGTGTTTATACATAAATAATATAAAATTAAGTGCTTTGTAATTTTAGAATGATAATGAAGTTGAATTTGAAATTCAAGTATTGAGATTTTACATTTGAGAGTAACGTTCTAGATATTTAACAAAACAAATACTTTTTGAATATTTTAATCATGGCTGTATTATACTGTTAAAATTACTTCTAATCAAATCATTCTAAGGCTTTCATTATATTGTTGTTCCTTAAAAACATCCTCTTATTTCCTGTTTTGGTCTACATGCTTCAGTCTATATTGACTAAATCAGGGATTCTTAAATAAAGGGGCATAACAATGAAATTGTTTAAATTTTTGTATATTTTATCTTATTTTTTAACTGGGAAGAGAAATCATAGCTTTCATAAAATACTGAAATGAGTTCATTTAGCTGCAAAAGCTAATGATCACTACTACAGTTTGTAAAGATTATTGAAAGTATTTTGAGTATTACAGGTTTTGTGTTGTGTTCTGTGTCTGTCACTGTGCCTTGTAAATGTTTAATAATGCATGGATTCATGGTTCCTATTCAGCTTGTGGAGAGCTCATTCTTCTTACCTCCTTAAATCTTATTTTTGCACTATTCCTGTCTTCAATTATTTTTCGGGTGGTGTTCTCCTGCCTAAGCTTTCTGTCCACCAGTCAAACCAAATCTTATATTTTTATTTTGGAGCCCAAGTCAGAATTTATTTGTACCTAAATTTTTCTCATCAGTAGTGATTTTCTTCATTATGATGGGTTTTTTCAACACTGATAGGTACTTTCATCTTAATTAATCATGCTTTGTGTTATGCAGCATATATTCTCTGTTTCCAGTATAAATTGTGACTAACATTATTGAAATTGGTTTTCTATGTGGTTTCTGAAACCAGTATACTTTCTTATTCCTGATGTTCATATTTTATCTCCTCAACTTTGTAGTTGGTTAATCTTTTCTAACTGTTTATTATGAATCTTCTTACACATAGAGGAAAAAATGTTCAGACTGGTACAGTGAACACCTTTATATCTTCTACCTAGATTCAGGAATTAACAATATATTGTATTTGCTTTATCTATAGTGTATTTTTTCTGAATCACTTGAAAAATATATCATGAACTTGGTCCCCCAATATTTTTGCATGCACCTACTGATAATAAGGACATTAGCTTTCTTAACTATGATATCATTGTTAGTTTTAAGAAAATTAACAATTTTATATCATGTAATATCTTTCTTACTTCAGTTTTATAATACCCTGAAATAGGAACCCTGGTGTTTGTTTTTATATAGTACATAACTCCTAGTATGGTGTTGGCATTCACTAGGCACTTAAAAATGTTTGATTCAGTGGTGTTTTTTCATGTATTACCATCAGTGTTTAAGACGTAGGAACAACCTAAAAGATTATCTCTGTAGTTCAGTATTTTCAGAGTAAGAAATTGAGATGCAGAACTGTTCTGTGTCAGAGCTGTGATTGGAATCAACATCTCTTTTCTCTCATTGTAGTGTTCTTGTTATCATCATCAAAATTACCATTCCTAACTTGTGCCTTGTTAAAGTATGTGTTAAATATGGGGACTCCATGGGTCTTGCTTTACAAAGGGGAAGCATTCTTTTCTGCACATTTCAGTTAATAATTCATGTCTATGTGTGTTGTTAAAATTTATATTTAATAAGGTTACATTAATACTATTATCACCTAGTATTTCTAGGTTGCTTTCTTAAACATTATGCTTTATAAATTGGAGGTACTTACTGAATTTATTTTATAATTTTGGTAAACTGACAATTAGTCTTTTATTTTCCTGCATTTACATCTATATATTATAGTATTTCCTTTGTAATTAAGATTAAGTCTGTATCTTTTAAAATTGTAATTTCTCTGAATATTTTTGATGTATGGTTTACCTGGTTTCAATTAGGTTTTCTTTTAAGTAGGCTTTTAAGTATATAAAAGTTCAAAAACAGCAATTTGACTTTTTTTCTATTGCTTATATGTTTTCATCTTTTAGAATTCTGATATACATGCATGATATATTTAACTTAATTAAGGAGGAAGGCTTTGCTAAGTGAACTAGTACAATAAAGAAATTAGGTTTTGACTATCTAAAAAATCAACAATTTCAAGCTTTAAAAACGATCTTCGATAGTGTATACAAATATGATTGTGATGGACTTTTTTATAACTTATAAAATGTCTTTTCCTAGTTAATATTACAGAATACCAGTTTATATTTTATATCACATTTTATATGTTTTTGCATTCATGAAGTTTCATTTAGTAAACATGTTCAACTTCTTAGAAAAGAAGTAAAAGCTATATCTGGTATTAAGAATTTGTATAATACAAAATTTAAAGTTTAAGTAACTTAGTATTGTTCTCTGAAAAATACTGTATTTCTGACTTAGATTTTCTTTCTTACCACAGTAAATCAAGAGGAGTTCATTGCTATTATGACTGGTGACATTTAAAGAATTACAAGGAAAAACACTAAGAATGTTGCAGTTTTCATCTTATATTCTATTTTTGTGCTTGGAGGCATGTGAAAAAAACCCCAGCTTAGTTCTTTTTTCCAGATGGACCAAAAATAAGCATCTTATGTATTCCTATTTTACTACTGTTAAGTTTCTTTGTATGAAAAGTATTGTTAGCATTCTAATAATTCATAGCTTTGTAATTAAATATAGCTTTTATATATAAAGTTTAAAAAATTGAATCATGTGGTACATGTTATTTGAGCTTTTTCTTATTCGGCATTAGTCACTTTTGTTTTGGTGCACATGTTTTTTTCAGACTTTCATTAATAAATGTTTATTTTATTAGTATTTTAAAGTTTTCTAAATTTTCTGTTTTATTTTGATTCCAGATATCTATTAGCTCTCAATAGTATCTTTCTTAAATCTTTCCTCTTTATATTACTGGTTTCAGAAACAAAATTGAAATACAGATAGCAATAGAATAGTGTATTTTTTCCACTACAAGTGTGACATTTTATGTTTTCTTACAAGATGATGATACAAGATAAGCATTATTCCTTTTTTTAAGAGTCATGTATGTCAGTGTGGAGGAAAAAAGTATTGTGCATATAGATCCACATCTTCGTGTATTATGTTTTGGTGTCTTAACGTAAGTTATGAGAGTTACATATGGATATTTCCTTCTTAAACTAATTGAATACAGTTTGAGTCATCTAACTTCTTGACAAAATGGAAGATTTAAATTTTGGAATTTTGGTCTGTTAAGATAGTTTTATTAAGATAGATTGTATTAAGATAGATTGTATTAAACATAAAAGCGATGCAAATAGAAAACTGTAAGCCACAGAAGTCATTTAAGGCTATGTTTTACCTGTTTAAAAGAACCTCCTGTGATTCATGAGGAGACAGTATAGACAGATTCTGCAGGTACTGGTGGGCTGGCTCTTCTTCCTGTTATAGGTTGTTAGGGGGAGACAAGTGGTTGAGGGAAATAGGTAGGTCATAGGGAAATGATATTTTTACCAATCTTCCACTAATAATCCAGTTCCTGGTTGTATGGACTTTCCAGGAGGAAAGTTGATTGTCTATTCCAGTTATCTTTCTTCAGATTCCTCATTTTAAATGTTAAGAAGAGTAATAATATGAGGCACTTTAAGTGTTGTGAACCTCCTAGAGTGTTACATAAAGAGTTATCAAATAGAAGTTTAACAGAAAAATCAGTAGGAAGTAATATAACAGTGGTGACATTTCAACAGTTATCTAGATAGCAAGTTAATTGTACACCATATTAAAATTTAATTTTGAATATGAAATCAGTGTTTATAGTAGTACAATATCCATGGCAACAAATAAACTTAGAAATTTAAAAGGTTTTATCAGCCTTAGTGATGAAATGCCTTCTATGTCTTGATCACAAAATATGTTGATTTCCAGGAAGTTGAAGAATTAAAGTGAAGAATAAAGAACAATTAAAAATAAATTTAGGCTTGCTAGTCTTCTACCATTTTAGCTACTTTTTGTTACTTACAGAGATAACTTCTTTATTCTTAATGTTAATACTTCTTGGGATACTAGCAGTTTGTTCTTATGGGTTGAGGGAAGTGTGCTTATCTGAGTAGTTTGTTTGTGGACAGTGTCTCCTACAGAAATGTATGAATTATGCTCAGTTTTTTTCCAGTGTTAATGATTAGTAACTGAAGAGTTGCAAGGCCAATAAAATTGCTTAGTAGGTGTGGCAAGAAGAAGAAAGGAGTGAATTTGCTTTAAAAAAGAACGTGGAGGTGAGTATTAGTCATATTTATCATCATAGTTGTATTTATTATGCAGTGGCATTTCATAATGTAAGAAAATATGTTTCTCGCCATAACTGGTGTGGCTCAGTGGGTTGGTCACCATCCTGCAAATTAAAAGGTGCCCTGCACCTTTGTCTGGGCACATGTCTGGATTTTGGGCCAGGTCCCCAGTTGGGGGTGCATGAGAGGCAACTGATTGATGTTTCTCTTGCACGTTGATACTTCTTTCCCTCTTTCTCCCTCGCCCTCTCTCTAAAAATAATAAAGAAACTTTTTTTTTAAAGAAATACCTGTTTCTTGCTAAACTTGCCTAGTACATTGTTGTTTGATGTTGTGGTAAGCTTTGAGTGTTTGGCATTTGTCAGCCAAGGTCTTTACATTCACCTTTGTTATGTGTCAACAAAGTCTACTTTCTAAAGAAGCTGTGTCCATATTAGCAGCTCTTAGATTAATGTCTGAGAGTAGGTAGTTGTGATGGAGGGGAAATAAAAAACATATTTGTTATGTGTTCAATATGTGATAGGTTCTGTTCTAGACTTATTTAATCCTTTATTGTAGGACATTTCATTCAGTACTAATGGGAGACTTTCATATTTGTTGATGTGCTAGTGTTAAAGGCCTTCAGTTAGCAAACATCATGATGAGTATATTCCAGTTGCATGACTGTGGCCTCAACTCCATTAACTGTCTATCTGGTGCTAGAGACTGGAATTAAATTCTCTTGGTTTACTAGTGATGTGTTTTTTAAAAAGATTACTTACAGTGTTCTGAAAACCAATGTGAAGAAGATACAATATTTTCAAAAAGCACTTAAAATACATAATTAAATTTAAATTACACAAGCAATACATAAAGACATCTTATAAAGGAAAAATCTTTTTTTTTTTTTTTAGCCCCTGATCCCATTTCCATTTTTTTTTTTTTTTTTTTAAATAGTATCAGTGTCAGGCTTCAGACAGGAACAATGAGCAAACAGGAAACAGCAAGATTCCACCTCCTGCTGTCCTGTTTCACTCTTCTAGTCCTATTAGTGGAGCCTCCAAAAATGCAGCTGGCAAAGGAGAAATGTAGTTTATACAGTCCCAATCCCAGTATTACACAGTTGAGTACAGAATAGTGGTTTGGAACTATAGGGAAAAAATAGCTTAAAAACCAGCACAATTGACCATACATTTTGTCATCTGAACTCCAGGTTATTTGAGTGAAGAGGATTGTAGGAGACTATTATATGGGGCAACGTGTAATTCAGGACTGTTCTGGGTGAGCTAGGAGATATGGTTACTTGATCTCTGGGAATAGTAATCATTGTTATTTTAGAGAAGATTATTTCAATCTCTTTCCTTTGTGCTTATATGAAAGTATAAGAATAACATTTTATTGCATGAATATTGAATGCATTCTACTGCTAAATTTTATAAAGGAAATATCTTTTTAAAGATTTAGTAACATTAAGTACTGCTGCATTCCAGGCACACATAGGTATTTACATACATTATATACTTTAATCTTAATAACCTGGGGTAGATACAATTAGACAGTCTATTTTATACTCAAGAAAATCAAAGCTTAGAGAGCGTGACTAGTTCAAGGTAAGAGGAATTGGAACTGGAATTTTATCCTAAGCTTTCTGACTTTAGAGCCCACTCATAAGCACTCGATTTTACTGTCTTCTTACAATGACTTTTGTAGACTATTTCAAGGTGTAAGGGATCAGAACTTTAAAAACAAAACTGAAAGGTAGAATCTGGAATTGAGAAGCTTAGCAGCACAAGCATTTATTAAACATGTATGCTTAATCTAGCATGGCAACAATTTATTGTATTGTGTTATTCCATGTGAGTTAGTGTTTGGTGTCAGACCTCTGCAGCTAGTAATTTCAAATAGTTTATGTTTTTATAGTCAGAATAGCAACACATTGAAAAAGTAGATGTTTGGGAAAGAAATGTATAAATTACAATATTAAACAAACATTGAGAAATGTGTATTGAGTAGTGAAGGCTCAAAAAAGGTTTGCATTTTGAGAATAAAATTTAGGAAAACATTTTTTCTCAATTAACCTTTATGGAGAAGATTTTATTTTGGGGGATTGCTTGAATGAAGAAAGAACTCTTACATTCTTAGTGAGAAATGGAAGGAAATTTGGATTTAGGTGTATGATTGGTAAAAGGATGTGTGAGGGGATCTTTGTGGCACCAAGCCGAAGAGAAGGAGGGTTCATGGACTTGGATCTAATGGACTAAAGCACATCTCTTGATAGGTTTCAGTGGAAGTGCATTGGACATAGAGAGGATCTTTTTAATATTAGAGTGACTTGTGCAGGATTTGGGTTGCAAACAGGAATTCTTGGAATGAAATAAGGAGGTCATCTGTATGATAGCTTAGTTGGGTCTTGGAGATCTTGGTTAAACAGCCTAGGGTCATCCCATTCAATTGATAATAGGTAATTCATCTACATTTCCTGATTCTGAGTTCAGTCATCTATCATCCTGTAGTTAAAGCATTCATTGGGTACTTCAAAAATCCTGTGGAAGATTGCCAAGTTAAATCTAAAACTAGTGAAACCAATTCTCTGGTTTATCTGAGAACAGGCTTACATTAGAGTTACTCCTGTGTACTCTAAATATTAAATGTAATTATTAATACCTAACTGTCTAAAATCTAAATTATGCTTTTCTTTAGAACTCTGGAAATCTGTTTGTCTTGTGCTATTCTGAAAATAGGTAAAATATGTTTTCATTATATAACTTAAGATTACTGACCTTTTATAGAATCAAATATCAGCAGTTACTCAGATTTTATACTTGATTAAAATATTGTAATGAGTTTTCATTATTGCGTAATATAAATCAGAGATGCTTAATAGAATCTTTAGAGTCAGACATTTCTAATTTTAATGTGCTTGTAACAGTTGTTACGCACACTGTTCTCTGAAAAGAGTGATCTTTTTCACTCTATGGCATTACTATAGACTATTTATTGACAGGCTCTTTTCAAAGGTCTGTGTAAGCCTGACAGCTAGGAAACATGTACTCTCATAGAACATAAATGTTCTGGTGGTATATTGATGCAAGTCTCCTGATGGTTGTCTCTTTAAAGTAAAAAAAAAAAAAAAAAATCACTCAACATATATCAGCTGATTGCTAGGTGAGAAAAATATTTTCAAATCATTTTTCTACCACTGAAGACCTTAAATTTAACAGGAGTTTAAAGATTTAGGCTTGGTCTACTGAGGAGCAGTCTTTCATTAAAAAATAAGTACTTTGCTGGTATTGAAAGTTCATGTGTTTAAAGTCTCTACCAAGCAGGTACGCTTAACCATACTTAAGCAAGGTCCACACTTTCCTTTTTCATTTTATATTAAGATAAAAATCTTCAAGTAAATCTGAAATAGCTGGCCAAAACTGAGTTTCCAGGAGACTTTCTATACCTGTGTTGCTGGGAGATAATTGTTAACTAATTTCTCAGTCCTGAGAAATGGCGGGACGTTGTTCAACATTGGCAATAAAAACAAAAAACAAAATAATAATTTCCTCAAAGGAAAAAAGAAAGCATCAAGATTTTGGATTCTAAGAATTTTCTTTATATAATAAAATTTTGTTCTTATCTAGTTGGTTGGTTTCATTCCTATATTAAAAGGAAAAAAAACTGGGAAAAAATTTTTTGAAGGTTGCAAATTTCAAATGAATTATATTCTAATTATATCATTTGATTTTGGGAAAAATTAATTGGATTATGCTTGTGAAGGTTTTTGTGAATTGCAAAATTATATTAAAATATAAATTTTTATAATTAGGCTTGTCATGTAGTTGGAATTATTGGTTTATGGGCCCAAGTAACCTACAGTTCTACAGCCTAATCCTGAAAATTCTGGAATCTCCAAGGCCTCTAGCAAACTGCTGGATATACCCAGACCCAGGTAACTAGGATATTGCTTAGGGGTAAATTCTAAACTCACTTTAGTTTTTTCTTTGAAGCAGTCATAAGCAGGTGAGCAAGCCAAGTGTTCAATCCCATTTGAAGGAAATACATTCATAGGTAACCTGAGTTATCTCAAAATAGAAAATTTGCATATTATATGCTGCCTTTATTTGGTTGAAATAATACTGTTACCTATCTATTTCCATTTGGCTGAAATAAGCTTAAAATTACAATATATTTTTACATAAATTATTGCAGTCAAAAGATTTTTTTAAATTATCTTAAAACTAATCTTGATTCTTAGCAGCCATTAGGGTCTTCACTTTTCAAGGATTAATTCATGTGAAAAAGAAAAGGTTTATTTTTTTCTTAAAGAGTTCTTTTTTCTATTTTATTGATAATTTATATCTCATCTTTTTTCTAAAGAAGAATTTATAGCAAAGTTCTCCAGCACAAACACAGTAAGATTATTAAATTATAAAAAATAGATCCAAACCAATGGAAGGAAGAAGAGACAAATTAGAGTCAACTTCAGTATTTAGGGTTAATTTGAGAGTTTTCAAATTAACTATGGCTAAGACACAGCTGAAGCTTGGGACAAGCTTCTCTCCCCATCACAAATCGCTGCCTTTTTACCATTTTTGCTCTCTTCTTCACCTTGTGTCGCTGGGATTAGAGAAATGCTGAGTTAACTGAGAAACATTTCTGATAGAAGTGGGGGTGAGAACCTATAGCAGCCTCTCATTTTCTGGCACACAACATTGAACTCCGAGCACTGTAGAGGGAAAATGCTAGACTCCTGCTATGCCTTCATGCTGTTAATCTACGGACTAGATAACCTGTTCCTACGTAATCAAGAAACTTGTTCCAGGAGTCCAAACTGAAGTAAAAGATGAGTGAGGGATGAGAGGTAGAAGACTTTGATTTAGACTATGACTTCAGTATTGGTGTAGATGTTTTTGAAGTACAAATTAATTCACATACTCATTATTTGCCTGTGATGTATCACATATACTACTTTCTACAGAAAGTCTAGAAACATGAAATTAAAGGAAATTAGGATTGTTATAATGTATGACCCAGTATCTTAAAATGTGGCTCAGAACTCTGATAGTGTAGCCATTGAGGAATATACTAACTATAGCAATAGCTACTCAGGGGTTCTTAAATCTTAAAGAAGTCAGAGAGTTAGGGATGCTGTGGGAAAATCTGGTAGGAGTTACAGGGAAATGATTAGTTTCATGGAGACGTTGGTGGACAAAAAAAGTCTTGAGTGTTTACTTAGCTGTGTGTTCAAGTAATTTATAGAACTACAATATGATATTGGGTGTTCTGGGATCTCCAGGACCTCTAGGGTTTTGGGAACAGCTAAGGAAAGACATTATCACCTAAATTTCATTTTTCCCCTGGAACTGACTCTGCTTGGCCTCAGTTTTCAGAATGGATATGGAATGAAATCTGTGTTCCATACTTTTTAAGGTAATTGTGGATAGGCATCCATTGATGGAATTAAATGGGAACACCTGACTCTGGTTTCACTTCAAGAACTTCTGTTTCATGCATAGAAGAAGTTGGCACACCTGTTTCTTCCATTATACCGGGTCTGGCACAAATAACACTCCCTTTTTTATTACAAAATCTTTTATTATAAAATCATAAGTGCATAATTCTGTAACATAAAAATGTCACACTCAAGCACACCATATGACATTTCCTGTGACATATTCAAATTAAAACTATAGATTATGACACCCATATTATTACCCTACCAACCACACTAAAGCCGGCGTTACTTCTGCCAGACCCTGTATCTGCATATCACTTGTTAGGGTATCATCCCATGTAACCTTAAAATGAAAGTGTATCTCTTGGTACTTCAATTTGGTAATATTCTTGAGAGTTTTCTATGAATAATGATTGTGCTTTTGTGTTTAAAGACACACCCATTGTTTGTCTTGTATGCATTGGTAGATACAGACCAATGAGAGGAATCATTACCTAGATTTTTGTAATTTGTGGTGCATGTTCAATTTGTTAAATCTATTAACTAAATCTGTATGTTTTGAGGATGTTCTTTTAGGGAGAGAGGTTTTAATTATGAATGTATTAAGAACAAATTTACATGTAGAGCAGATGACAGTAAATCCACAAGCCTTCTAACCGCTTCTTTAATCAGACATTGCTCTTAAACCTTTCCCAATGCTCTTAAACTTTTCACTTGATCTGACTGCTCAAATTAGAATAGTGGTTTGGAAAGACAGAAAAAAGACAAAATGTGTTTTCATCCTCATCAGGGGGACCAATTGCTGCAACTGAAAAATTGACTCTGAGGAACAACATGCATTCCACATGATAGTTACATGATATTTTTATTTTTTAAAGTATGCACATTTTAAAAATGCCTTTGTATTTCATATAATGGTATATGTCATGTTATAATTTTATTTTTATGTTACATATAAAATTAAAGTAGGAAAATAAGATTAGATTCTCTTGATTTGTTAACTTTCTTCGTAGAGTGACTATTATAAAGTCAGTCTTTATTTAAGAATAATTTCTACTTAAACTATAGGATGATCTACATAAAGCAGAAAAAAATTTTCACAAGCCACATGCTTCTGAATTTTGCCAATTTAGTATATTTTATTTCCTGCTCTTCTATTGTCTGGGATTTAAAGGCTTATAGTTTTTGATGAAATATCTCATCAAAATGGGTAAGTTATATAATCACAGAATTGGTAAATCTGTTTTTGCTTTACTTCTGGTTGTGAGGTGAGGACATTCTGTTTTATGCTTTCAAATTACACATGTTTTCTTAGCATCAGGTACTAATCCTATTTATACTCATCTGTTAATATTTCTTAATTTCATTTTATGGTTGAAGTAGTTTCATTTCTATGTCTGGGTGTTTTTACCTAACTCACTTTACTACCTTCTTCTGATTTTACTGATTAGAAGTAATTTGTATTAATGGTTCTCAGTGGTGAATAGCACTGACATTCTGTGGGGCATATATTACTATTCTCATTTTTCAGAGTAGGAAATTGAGGCTGAGAGTGACTACATTACTTGACTAATGGAATGTATGCTGCCTTCTTAATTTAAACCCAGTATTTTCTCCACTTACCAAGTTGATTTTAACATATCCTAGATAAGGACTAATCATTGTTTAAAGTATATTTTCTCAAATAAGACTAGTGAACTCATAATTTAAATTAGTGTGTCTTCTGACCAGACATGTTCTGTTGTACTTAATACCAACACGAGGTATTTTAGATGTAACGAGATTTTTTTCTAGATACCCTAATACATTTGGCTCAGCAACATTGTAAAGATGTCTTTTAATTTCATATACACACATATTTTTCTCCCCAAAGAAGTTTTAACTCTGCATTATGAAGAATGGAATGCAACTCAAGCAAAATGAAATGAAAATGTGATTTAGACATATGCAAAGTTTTTTTTGTACTAAGAGAAATGCAAAGTTAAAGTACACTGAGATATCACTTTCACCTATTCATGTATTTTTGTTATACACAGTGTTAAATGGTAGAAAGTGGGACAGATATTCCTCTATTGAAATTAGTAATTGGTACAACCACCATAGAAGGGAATTGATAATATCTAGTAACATAACAAAAAATAGAAATGTCCCCTGAGAGGTTGATTAAATGGAATTCTATACAGCTGTAAAAAAAGGATGAGAAAGCATTATACTGGTATGCAAAGAGCTTTAGCAGGGTTAAATGAAAACTGTTAAGGTGCAGAACAGTGTTAAGCTATGTTTTAAGTAAAAAGGGAAGAATAAGAATGCATATTCATATTTCCCTTTACACACACAAACTTGGAAGATATACAGTGATCTAATAAAAATGATTACCTGCAAGGGATTGTAATAATAAGAGGCAACTGGGTAGCTGAGGAATGGGTAAAACAGACAGTTATTTACTTAGAACCATGATAATATTTTACCTATTTTAAAAATGTATGTGTGAAAGAGAAAGGAAAAGAATATGTATGATTAAGTACCTGCGTATACTTTGCTTCCTTAAATGGCAGTAAAGGGATACTTTTAAAAAAGCATACACTCACAGGACAGAGAGAATGGGAGACAAAGAAAGCAAATTTTAGGAAGCTGGAAAACGGATGAATGAATGGTACCGACTCAGCAGACCTAGAAAGTTTTGCTGACAGTTGAAAAAACTGAGAAGCTTTCACATTGTAGAGTATTTAAAAGGTTCAGGAATTTGCTTTTCTAGGTACCTCTGGAAATGAGATTGAAGGTGGGGCTAAAAATACAAGGGTTGGTTGAAAGCATCTATAAGAAGCAGTAAAATCCCCAGTTGCACAGTCAGGTAAATTCCCCTTCTCAATCTTCAGGTTTAGTCTCTGGAGAAGAGGGGAGGAGGGAAACCATCACAAAAATCTGAGATGTACCAGAAAGAGGTGGGAAAGGGGCAGTAACTTGCTGAAAACAAGGTGATT
Organism: Anoura caudifer; assembly: GCA_004027475.1. Taxonomy (NCBI): domain Eukaryota; kingdom Metazoa; phylum Chordata; class Mammalia; order Chiroptera; family Phyllostomidae; genus Anoura; species Anoura caudifer. Next base: position 722,475 of record PVKU01000104.1, read on the forward strand.
GAGAATTTGCATCCTGAGTATCCAAATCTCCCTCACGTCTGTTTTTCCCACTTGGCACCCCGATCATTGACAATCCAATCTAGGCTGAAGATGCTTCATTATGGAATCTCATCAATCAAGAGAGAAGACATCTGGGGAACCTGATGAAATGACGAGCCAGAACACCCTACAGGAAAGCTTACAATTGACAAGTCCTAGCATGAATTTAGAACTTTCAAACAACTTTTAGAAGTACCTCCTAAATGTGAAAAGCGAAAGATCACTAAGTAACAGGAAAGCTTTTAACATGAAAAATAAAAACTGTAGTGGATGCTATATTGCATTGGTCAGATCGGCCCTTGGAAGACAGAGGCATTCTTTCCTCCAGCACAGCTGAGAGGCCAAAAGGTATTGCTTTGTCCAGGGTTAACATCCCTTTCCAGAGCAGTACACAGCTAGTGTGGTTTGAGAGTTGGGGTGTGAGTTGGAGACATAAAGACATGGTTCACTTGCCTTAATGTGAACAATTGGCAGCAACTCTAAAGAGCTGTCCCAGCTCCAAAGCCCCCTGTGGGATTGATTATTATAATTGCATTGCAGTTGAACTTCTCATTTGGCCCAATACTGCCTCCCTCACTTCCTTAAAGGTAGTGTTCCTCAATTAACCACCTGCCCCTAAGTCTTGGTCTCAGGAAATCCTTCCTACTAGAGAATCCAAAACAAAGTAAATAGAAAAAAGTTGGAAGAAAAAGATTAATGACCTCAGATGGATAAGAGGCAATATTACATTCATTATACAAAAGCAAAACAGAAGAATCTGAACATAAAAGGTGTCTGGAAATTTTAAAATACATGATGGCAGAAATGAAAAACAGTAGAGAATGGGGAAGATAAAGTTGAGGAAATCTCAGAAAGCAAAGCAAAAAGAGGAAATAATAGGTGTTTTGAAAGTTAGTATGAATATCGCATCTGAGTAAAAGAAGTTTCAGAAAGAACAGAGAAAATGGGTGTCATGGAGAGAATAATGGGAAAGCAATAATCCGCAAAATAATATTTCTCAGAACTTAAGGATATGAGTTTACGGGTTTCTTGGCCCAATTATATATACAGGCAGCCTCATAGGAATATTTAAGAATATTGGGGGCTGGGGGAGATTGGGGAAATGAAGATTCCATAAGCTTTCCAGAGGGGATATAGGTCACATATAAGGTACTGAAAATCAGAATGACTTACAACACATTGAAAGCTTGAAGACTATGTTGATGTTTTAAATGGTGAAGAAAAATGACTAGCAAGCTGATACTTTATACCCAGCTAAACTATTAGCTGTGAGTTAAAAATAGAGATTTACAGACCTATAATGTCTCGAAAATTTGCCTCCCCATTTGTCTTCTCTGGAAACTCCTAGAAGATGTACTTCCTTAAAAGGAGGGAATATAAGAAACTTAAAGGTGTGTCCATGAAGGAAGTATCTAACACAAAAGCGAAGCAAAATCTCTGTGATGTGGGTTAAGGGCAATACCAAGATGTTGGCTGTGCTCTAGGTTTAGAAAATGACCACTCCAGACTGGAGCAGACCAAAAGCTCTGGCAGAAAGTATTCAAGAATATGACATCACTAGAATACCTAATGCAAATAAATATTGAGAAGAGATTTAACAATTTTTAGATCTTGGGGTTAAATTGGTGATTACACAGAAAACTAAGCAAAAGTAAAAAGACTAACTCCAGGGAAATGAAAATGTATGCAAGAAATTAAAAAAAAAATGTTCTTTAGCCCTGGCTGGGGTGGCTCAATGGACTGAGTACTGGCTTTTGAGCCAAAGGGTTGCTGGTCTGATCCCCAGTCAGGGCACATGCCTGGGTTGCAGGCCAGGTCCCCAGTGGGGGGCATGCGAGAGGCAACCATACATTGATATTTCTCTCCCTCTCTCCTTCCCTTCCCCTCTAAAGATAAATAAAATCTTTAAAATAAATAAATAAAATCTTTAAAAAATAATGTTTTTTATTGCTTGATTGTAACAAAAATATGTAGTCATAAAAGGTAATCAGTGAGTATTGATCCAACCAAAATTCATGAAATAATATTGGGAGGATGAATGAAGCGTGTATGTGTACACATATGTGCTATGTGTGAATTTGCTGGGGTTAGAAAGAGAACTAACTGCTCATCTTCTATAGAAAGAAGTGGCAATATAAGAATGGAGCATACTTTAGTATTATGAACATGAACTTTGGGTTCAGACTGCCTACATTTGAATCATCACTTTGTTACTTTCCAGCAGTTTAACCTTGAGCAAATTACTTGTTGAGCACTGGTACTCATCTGTAAAATGGGGATAATTATAATATACACCACACAGTCCTGGAGACTATGGGGATAATATATACATGAGCTTAGAACCCCATCATACTGCCTCTACAGTAACTACTATATAAATATTTTCTATTTGTTACGGACTGAATTGTGTCCCTCTTCCAAATCCATATGTTGAAATCCTAACCCCCCAATTCTAGAGTGTGACTGTATTTGGAGATAGGGCCTTTAAAGAGGCAATTAAGTTAAAACAAGGACTCCAGGGTGGATCCCAATCTAATATGACTCATATTCTTATAAGAAAAAACAAAAACATTACAAAAAGAGACACAAAAGACACACCAACCAAGGACAAATGGTCAGGGCATAACATGCCCTTCTCTCAGATGGCATACAGAGAAGGCGGACATTTTCAAGACAAGAAAAGACACCTCAGAAGAAACCAAAGCTGACACTGATCCTGGATTTTTTGCCTCCAGAACTGAGAAAATTTCTGTTATTTAAGTCACCCAGTCTATGGTATTTTGTTGTGGCAGTCCTATCAAATGGATACATTATCATATGGAAAGATTTGAAAATTACCAAAAAATTCAATTTGAACAGCTGAGAGTAATTGCCTCTGGGAAGCAGGATATGATGGCAGGGAAGAAAGATTACTTTTATAGAAAATGAAAAAATTGTACACTCTTTGACTTATTAAACTATGTACATTTATAACTGATAAAAACACAAAAAATGAAAGAGTCTGATAAATCAGTGTTATCTCTTGTCTTTTTCTCATCTGAGTGATGAAGAACTATCTGGAGTTCCATATATTTTCCTTTGTCTGACCTCTGCTTTCTCTCCCTGTGGCCCTTTAGACATAATTTTAGCCCAGAGAAAGCATAATCAGTTAGTATGTTTTTGGTGGAAAGTAACAGAAAGCCAGCTGGAACTGTTTACCTGTAAGGAAATACGCTCTCACCTAAAAAGAAATCTTGGATGGTTAGTTCTAGGGAGGGTGTCTAGCTCAATGGCTTAATGACATTATTAAGGACCAGGATTTTTATCTTTATTCTGGGATGCCATTCTTAACATTCTGGCTACTCTCCTCATAGGTACAAGGTAGCTGACTACAGCAGTTCCAGGCCTCATGTCCTCATAAACAATATCCAAAGGCTACATGGGAGAGGAGGACATACATATTCATGTTTCTCTTTAAGAAAGGAACATTTTTTCTGAAGTCCCCAGCACATTTTTTCTACCATCTCAATGAGCACAACTGCATCACACATCATTCCTAAATTAAGTAGCCAGAGTAATGGAATGACCCAGGTTGACTTAATTCAAATAATACTCTCTGAAGTTGAGAGGAGCTCAGGCTCCTCTGAAACACACCTCTAATCTATACTTGAATAAAGTCAGGATTATGTTAGCAAGGAAAAAGGATAGAAAAGGGAAAATGTCATGGCATAGGGAAGAAGAAATATACATTTTAGTGATGGTTTTGTGAGATGGGTAAAGTCAAAAATTCTTTCACGAAGAGGAAAGAGAAAAGGAGCAAAAAAGGTCAGAGATGGATGTCCTGGCTCTCCACCTATAGGTTTAAACTTCAGGAAGGGTGTTGTTGGCAGAGGGTGAGGTTGATAGAAGCACCTTGATTCCTACTGAAGGGACCCTTTAGTTGTGGCTTCTCAAGATATAGCCTAGGAAATTGGCATGAACCCACACCCAATATGTCACTGTGTGAGAGATTACGCGGCTGAAGAATGGGGCTAGGTGAAGGTGGATTTTATACCTGGAGACTGTGGTTGAGGGCAATGACTTTCTGGTAGGCATCCAAAAGAATTTATAAAATGTGCTGCACTACTGGGAACTCCCTTAAACTACTGCCTGAGGATATGGAAGCTTCACTCTGCCTCTATTCTCTTTAGTAAGAAGGGGAAAGGGGAAGGAAGGGGAAAGAAGAAATGGGGGGAAAGTCCTGATAGAAACTTTGAGCTTCGCATGGACTAAATATTCACAACTTAAAATGCAAATAGAATGCATTATATTTAATAGGCAAATTTTCTCATTTATAGAATGGAGCTCCAGAGTAAAGGATTAGTTACAGAGAAAAATGAACATTTTTCCTCCCCTCAAAGTATATGAATTTTGGACTTTCTACATTTTACATATTTCAGGATTATCTTCCTTTTTTCACCTTTTGGGGGAACATTGTGGGAATGTGGAGAAGGAAAGAAGGAATGTGAAAATGGAGATATACAATGTCCTCTGGAAAAATGTCTAATGCTAGATTTACATGGTTTTAGAGAACATCAATTAGGATAATATAAAGATAATGTAAAATTATTTAGCTAACCACTTTAAAAACTTCAAATGGTTAATAAAATATTTTTAATATTATTAAACCCAATGTGATATCATTTAATTGGGTTTTTAATAATGCAGCAATTAATGTTTTTTATTATGTAAAGATAACAATGACTAAGTACAGAAACAAGAGGCCAGGTTACTTATGTTTATTTTGTTTGCATTATGTTTTCTCTTTACTACATATGTTTAACCAGGTGGAAAATTTCCAGTTTTGAAAACAAATGTAACCTGGTCAAGAATTAAATTTACATTCTAATTGCATTATAATAAACCAGGAAAGTTACAGTTGACTCTAGCACCCAGTTAAACCTCAACACATGTATAACAATAAAAAAGTGTGTTGGCCAAAATATTGAAATAACTTCTAAAAATACATGAATAAATTTTAATATCCAGACAGGAAATAACAGACATATAGTGAGTATTTGAGCACATTTATTTATTATTTGAGCAGGTGCCATAGTTGTGTAGCTAAAGATTAAAGTGTGATTTAGAGATATATTTCACTCTGTATGCATGGGCATTGCCTCCATTAACATTAATAGTGTTTACATGCATACAGAGCAGAGAACTGAAATTTGTTGAAAGGCAAAGGAGGAATGATTTTTTAACTTTGCCTGCAATTCCAGGAGCGTGGGGTTGTGTTATTAACAGCTCTATAAAAAGCTTTAACTTAGGAACTGAGATACAGAAGCTGTACATCAGTCTACAGTACTTCATGTATACTTTGTGTTATTAGAGAAAAGTGAGTTAGACAAACTAAAGGATTTGTCAAAGGCTGTTCTGGGATCGTGGTACTATATAAAAATGGGAAACAACATGTGGATTTTGGATGTGGATTACTTTGAGGAATATGAACAATTTTTAATCTGGGACAAAAAGTAACTGTTGCTTTTGTGGCAATTAGTAGGTACACACACAGGCATACACACCAGTTACTTATATTATGTATATTCACCTATAAGCATCTATTTCAATCTCAGGTTTGTTTGTTTTTTTAATGGATTTCATCTGTTTCTTTTTACCTTTTTTTTAATTTTATTTATTTTTAGAGGGGAAGGGAAGGAGAGAGGGAGAGAAACATCAATGTATGGTTGCCTCTCGTGCGTCCCCTGCTGGGAACTGTCCTGCAACCCAGGCATGTGCCCTGACTGGGAATCGAACTGCGATCACTTGGTTCACAGGCCCGCGCTCAATCCACTGAGCTACACCAGCCAGGGCTTCATCTCAGGTTTTAAGAAAATATAAATATTTCAGCCTATTAAGTGTATTTCCTTTTTGCTTCAAGATTATAAAATAAATTGCTGAATCCGTTCCCTGGCTGGTGTGGCTGAGTTGGTTGGAGCATTGTCCCATAACTGAAAGTTTGTGGGTTCAATTACAGGCCAGAGCAACATACCTAGGTTGCAAATTCGGTCCCCAGTCTGGGAGCATACTGGAGGCAACCAGTCGATGTTTCTCTCTTTCCCTCCCTCTCACTCTAAAAGCAATGAAAAAAAAAATGTCCTTTGGTAAGGATTTAAAAAAATGTGTTAAATTCTAAAGTTCCAAGGAAATTTTAGGGAGAATTAGAGGGAAAGGTAAATTTGTATCCTTCCCCCATCTACTACTTCCCAAGAAATGGCTCTCATTAAATGTACCTATTCCTTTAGTGAATATCAGGAAGAAATAAATTAGCTAAATAATGAATTGGACCAAGATGGTGACAAATGATAGATTTAACTTTCTGTGGGAATAATTATATTTGAAGGTACAGTTTATTTTGGAAAGCCCCTGGGCAATACATTCATTCATTTGGCACATTCTTAGTAAATGTCTGCTATGTGCCAGTCACTTTTCTGGCTCTGCTGACCCAAGGGCGAATAAGATAAAGTTCCTGACCTCATGGATTTTATAAGTGAGCAATGTGCATTAACACTTTAAAAATGTCTACACTTATTTATTTACTATATTTTAATTAATCTAATTTGATACTTAAGATTGATATATATGAATTTCTATTGCATCATTATCAAATGCCAAGATACATTTGCATATGTTTTGATTATCTGTAATAAGAAATGGATATCTCTGGCTTGTGAATAGGAATACTTTAATTGTCCCGATGCTTTTCTGCTCTTTCAGAAGTTTCTGAGCATATATTGCTTCTTAAAACAAAGAAGCAATGATTTTTAATCTAAATATGCAAAACTGGATAGACAATGGGGGTAGAATATGTTTGTAAAAAGCATGGCTTCACTATTTCCCTTGCTTTACACAAATCATCTTCCCCTGTTTCTAAAAGGTTGCTAGTGCCCATCCCAGAATCCCTTAGTAGACTAATCTATGTCATGAGAAGCTAGCTCAGAAGTGTTTGAGGTTCTGGGTATGAGTAGAAATATGTGGGCTGGTCTTGAGCTTTAACTGAAAAGAAACTGTGGAGGGAGCCGGAGTCTTTTTCTACTTCTTATCAAGAAATGTGAATTGTCAGGTGCTCAAATGCAAAATATGTCACAATGTATTCACAAGTATACTTTTAGACATATAGAAGGATTGAATTCCTACCCCCTCTAAAGTTAGGTGGACTATATTACATGTTTTGGCTAATGAAATATGAGCAGAAATGATATATGTTAACATATCAAGAGGTGGGAGTGGTTAAGTATGCCTGTGTGCAGTGTATGGTGTTCCTTTACTGTGATTATCGTGAAGATACTGTATGTGTTAAGATAGAGCTTCCGTAGCCTGGCTTTCTTAGTGACTTAGTGACAGGATTGAAATCTCCCCTGGTCATTCCTTAATATTTATCATGGAAAGAATTAAACTGCTTGTTTCAAGTTACTATGTTTTGGAGGTTGTTATCACATCATGGTCCAGTCTCACTGAAGCAATAAAAAAAGTAAACACAAATTATATTTAGATAACACAGATTTTCATCCACAGACCATTCATTGAATAGTTGGTCTTTCAAACAAATAGTTTGATTTTTTTTAACCCAAATGGTTATCTTACACTAATGAGTCAGGAAGAGTTGAAATCTCAGGCATCGAATAGGTCATAATTCTAGTATCTATTTTCTAAAGCAAGGAGTTTCTCTAGGTTTCCATTTTAGCTTTCTCCATGGGCCTCATCAGTCACAGGCAGTTCACAACAAAGTGGAAGTTGTTCCAGCAGGACTGTGAAAAAAAACTAGTCTCTGTCCCTCTCCCTCTACCCCTTACTGTTACAGAGTTCCTAAAATTCCTGCAAAAAGGGGTGCTACTAGAAGAACCTTTTATTTCAGTATTCATCTTTAATCCCAGTTCCTGACACAGAGCTCCTAAGATCTTTATAATTTCCTGAGTGATAGGAGTGTCTGACACTGAGCTCCAAAATCCCTTGGAATTTCCTGGGGACAGAAATGTCTTTTGTTCTCTTCCGGCCAAGATGGAGGCATAGGTGGACACACTGTGCCTCCTCTCACAACCAAAATTAAGGACAACAAAGATTTAGAAACAAGAAAACAACCAGAACGGATGGAAAATTGAACTGTATGGAAGTCCAACAACCATTCATCCAGACCGGTAAGAGGGGCACAGTCGCAGCAGGAAAAAGTGGAGGTGCAGACCGGGAATGCAGGCAGCAGCAGCTGGCAGACCCCAGGCCCACAGGTGGTGGCTAGTGGACCCTGGTCACGGGGTGGCAACTGTGAAGACCCAGTGAGTCTGCACAAGGCGGCTGGCTGACCAGGTGGTCCCACATTCACGCACAGATAATCCAGGTGAAGGGGAAGCAATGAAAGGGACTGGACTCCAAGAGAGAGCAGAGCAAACGCCATTGTTCCCTCTTGGTCCCCACCCCCACATACAGCATTACTACCCAGTGACTGCCTCGCCCTGGGGAACACCTAAGGCTCCACCCCCCACTACGTAACAGCTGCAACCAGACTAAAAAAAACAAACAAAAACAAAAATGGCTCAAACCAGAGAACAAATCAAAGCCCCAGAGCCAATTAATCTAAGCGACCAAGAGATAGCCAACCTATCAGATGCACAGTTCAAAGCCCTGGTGATCAGGATGCTCACAGAATTGGTTGATTTTGCTCACAAATTAGATGAAAAAATGAAGGCTACAATAAGTGAAATGAAGAAAAACTCACAGGGAACCAATAGAGATGGGAGGAAAACTGGGACTCAAATCAATGGAGTGGACCAGAAGGAAGAAAGAAACAACCAAACAAAAAACAAGGAAGAAACAAGAATTCAAAAAAATGAGGAGAGGCTTAGGAACGTCCAGGACCTCTTTAAATGTCCCAACATCTGAATTATAGGGGTACCAGAATGGGAAGCAGAAGAGCAACAAGTGGAAAATTTATTTGAACAAATAATAAAGGAGAACTTCCCCAATCTGGCAAAGGAAATAGACTTCCAGGAAGTCCAGGAAGCTCAGAGAGTCCCAAAGAAGTTGGACCCAAGGAGGAACATGCCAAGGCACATCATAATTACAGGAGCCAAGATTAAAATGAAGGAGAGAATTCTAGAAGCAGCAAGGGACAAGGGGACAGTCACCTACAAAGGAGTTCCCATTAGACTGTCAGCTGATTTCTCAAAAGAAACCTTCCAGGCAGGAAGGGGCTAGAAAGAAGTATTCCAAGTCATGAAAGTCAAGGACCTACATCCAAGATTGCTCTATCCAGTGAAGCTTTCATTTAGAATGGAAGGGAAGATAAAGCGCTTCCCAGATAAGGTCAAGTTAAAGGAGTTCATCATCACCAAGCCCTTATTATATGAAATGTTAAAGGGACTTACCTAAGAAAAAGAAGTAAAAAGACAGCAAACTCACAGATATTAACACCTACACCTAAAACAAAAGCAAAGTAAGCAAAGAGCTAGAACAGGAGCAGAAACACAGAAATGGAGATCACATGGAGGGTTAGCAACAGAGGAGTGGGAGGAGGAGGGAGGGGGAAAAGGTACAGAGAATAAGTAGCATAGATGGTGGGTAGAAAATAGACAGGGGGAGGGCAAGAATAGTGTGGGAAATGTAGAAGCTAAAGAAGTTATGACACATGGACATGAACTAAGGGGGGGAATGTGGGTGGGAGGGGGTATGCAGGGTGGAGGGGAATGATGGGGAAGAAATGGGTCAACTGTAATAGCATAATCAATAAAATATATTAAAAAAGAGAAATGTCTTTTGTTCTAATGAGATGACTCTAAGTGGGCTTCAGGATGGGATGCTGGTCACCAGAAAGACCAAACCATAATTAGAAGCTTGAAATTTTCAGCACCACCCTTTATGCTCTGGAGACAGGAGAGGGGCTGGCAATGTATTTAATATTACGTCATGCCTGTGTGATGAAGCCTCAGTAAGCATTCCCATAGTTAAGGGTTCAGGGAGTTTCAGGGTTGATCAACAGTTTGCTACACAGAAAGTGATACCTCTCGCCTCTAGATCTTGCCCTGTGTATCTCTTTATCTGACTGTTCATCGTATTTTTACCATATCCTTTAATTATATAATAACATGGTAGACATAAGAGTTTTTCTAAGTTCTGTAACCTATTCTAGTAAATGATTGAATTTGAGGAGGGGGAAGGGTCATGGGAAGCTTCAATTTGTAGCCAAGTTGGACAGAGTTGTGGGTAACCTGGGGTTACCCTCTACTACTTCTAATTGGCATCTGAAGCTGAGGTTGGTGTTGTAGGAATGAGCCCTTAACATGTAAAATTGGCACTTACTCTGGTTAGTATTAGAATTAAATTGAATTGTAGGACACCCAGCTGAAAATTGCTTTGTGTGAGAAAAAACCCACACTTCTGGTGTCAGAAGTGTGGTAGTATGTGAGAGTAAAGGAGAAACACACAGAATTAAGTTTTTCCTTATAAAGGGCCCATTATATGTAATCAAATCTGCTGATAGAGAGGCAGAGAACGACCTGTGAATTCTTTTCTTTCATGGCTCAGCCACAATAGCTATCTACAAAAATAGGGCTGTTCTTTAGTTTTGGGTAAAGGATCTTTGAAACCTTGACCTTGGAGAATGGAGAATGATTTAAAAAAAATTTTTGTTTATATTAAACTAGAAGTTTCTCAGTACGATCCTTTGACTCACAATTTACTTACTGCTTTATGATAATCATATTGTATTTCAGGTAAGTTGTGACAAATTGAAGGGGCTTTTCTTTGTTAAGTCTGTAAAACATCCATTATAAAGAAATGCTACATTTTATAAAATAGGTAATTATGAAGCACCTTTCTAAGATCATACAAAATTTTTTGGTGCGTCTGTTTTATTGGTTTTCTTTGCAGAATGATTTTTTTCTTTTTTATATAAATAGTCAACCTAAAGTTGCTTAGCTTTTACCACTAGCAGAGACAAACTAGAATTGCTCAATCCTAAGTACAATTTCCTGGAAAGAGAATCTGATTGGCCAAGCTTTAGTTTAATATTCATATTTGGCCCAATTAATTGTGGTTTATGGTACCAAGTCACTGAGTAACATGTAGGTACCATGACTGATGTAAGTACAATTTCCTGGAAAGAGAATCTGATTGGCCAAGCTTTAGTTTAATATTCATATTTGGCCCAATTAATTGTGGTTTATGGTACCAAGTCACTGAGTAACATGTAGGTATCATGACTGATGTGGGGTAGAATATTTATTCTCAGAGAAGGAGGCTCACCACCTAGAATATATATGCTGCACCTAGAAATTGGAACACAGTTGGAAATCATTGCCCTAGTGTATTATCTGTATAATTAAATAAGTTATTAGTATACTCTCAAAGGATTTGATTATCACAGTCAGTTTATAAAGTTGTTCACTTAAGCTGTTATAGCTATTAAAGATACTTCTATATGGTTATTTAAATTAAAACTATAAAGGTAAAAATATCAATGTGATTTTAGACACATCCTTTTAAACAACAGAGTATAGTTTTCCGAGTATAGTTTGTAATGAAAATAATTACTTTGTATATAATAACATCATTGGATATATAACATATAGAGATGAGAATTTGTATTGAGTAAAGTTTATAGAAAGTATAGGGAAAAATTTAAATATCACTAGAAGAGATATATTTTATAAATCAAACAATTTACTTAAAATTTCAAATTCAAAGTAAAGAAATTGTTAAAGATTATAATAGGGTAGTGTTTTCTAAACTGTCAGCTTTATAAACTGCTTCTCCAAAAGGTTCCATACTTTATATAAATACATTTACCTCTTAGAAATTCACATGTCACTTTAGTGTATCAAAAGCTCTGGTATGTCCAGTAGGAAAGAAAGTTATTTAACTTTGGAACCCCAAATTATTTGAATGTGGATTCATTATTAGTGTACTTTCATTTTTAGTGATTTAAAAATATTTTGAAAATATTAGTTGTATAACATTATTGCTAACATTTTTATATTACTCATATTTTGAATATTTCTATCTTATAAAAATGTATTTTGCTTAAATGTACTTACTAGGATATCTCTTTACCTTATGTATATATGTATGTATGCATGTATGGATAAACAGATGGATGGATAAATGGATATACCTATTTAGCTCTGAATATATGTTTGAACTCAAGAGCATGAGTTCCTGGGTTTGAATCTTCAAGTCCAACCCAATACCACAGCATTCCCCCTTTCATTATTTGTAAGTCCTTTCTCCAACCATGAGATAGATACCTGGTTCTCATTGTCCATAATGTATTTATTTGTTCAATCCTAGAATACATATAGTGTCAGAATAATTTATTAATTCTGCACAGTTTTTTGTATTTAAACTTAAAATATATATTACGATGTTATTTTCCTAAGTTACTTAGGTTAATTATTTTCTTCTTTGTTTCCTTAAGCAAGGTTATTTTATTACTTTCTAATACAAGTAGGCTCATTTATTGTTGTTTGTATTCTAGTTTGGGTTTTCTCCAAATTCTGGTTTCTTTTAATTATTTATATTTTGTGTATGTGAAGTAATGTCATTGTTCTGAAAAGTAAAATTTTATAGGATAGGCTTAGAAATATCCCCTCTCATCAATTCTACTCTGTTCTTATTCCTCCATTTCTTCTATTCTGTTCCCACCCCTAGTAGGTAGCCAATTTCATTAATATCTGGTTTATCCTTTCTATATGTATGTTTGTTAAAGTGAGAAGGTACATGTATATTTTCTTATTTGTTTTCTTTTTCTTACACAAATGACAGGATACTGAAGGATGACACTCCTTTGCATTTTGCTCTCTTCTCTTAGCCATATATCCTGGAAATGTCTCCATGTCAGTTCAGAGAGAACTTCCTTATTCTCTTCTATTGCTGCATAACTCTTTCTGTGGTTGTAGCATGGTTTATTCATCACCATTCTATTTATGGGCATTTAGGATGTTTCTAATATTTTGCAATTATAAACTGCTGCAATGAATGGCTTTATGCATATGTATTTTTCTACTGATGTAAGTGTATCTTCAGGGTAAATTAATAGAAGTGGAAGAGCTGGGTCAAAAAGTAAATGCATATGTATTGATAGTTTTGTTGTTGTTACATGCAGTTGAATTAGCTCTGTCTCCTGATGACTCTGTGAATGAGTGATGTCCACAACATCCTGTCCTCAACAGCCCTGCTCAGCTCCTATAGACTCATGCCTGTGGCTTCTTTTATGGAGTCAGTCCATCTCATCTTCCTCTTTTCCTGTTACCCTCTATTTTTTTCTCGGAATTATTGCCTTTTCCAAAGAACCCTGCTTTCTCATGATATACCCAAAATAGGACAGCTCCAGTTTTGTCATTTTTGCCTTCAGCATTGCTTCCGGCTTAATTTGTTCTAGGACACACTTGTTTATCTTTCTGGTGGTCCAGGGTATCTGAAGAGCTCTCCTCCAACACTATATTTCCAATAAATTCATTTTCTTCCCATCAGCCTTCATCACCATCCAACTTTTCACATCCATACATAGTAGTTTTATTAGGTACTGACAAGTTCCTCTCCAGAATGTTTGCACCAGCAATGAATAAAAGTTCTTGCCTTACCCAAAGTCTCACCAACAGAATGCATTTTTATGCTTTTGAATTTTTATTTTTCTGGATTGTGCAATTTTTAATTTAATTACTTTAAAATTTAATGTACTATTTAGAATTAACACTTTGACAATTCCTCTTTATTTTTCAGCATTTATCAGATGATTTCTTTTTTGGAAATTTAGTGACTTTCTATGTTTGACCACAATCATAAAGTTTTATCTATCCATTCACTTACTATGTATTAAAAAAATATCTTGAATGACCTTTATTTCCCAGAAAATAAGCTAAGACACAGTACCTATCCTCAAACTGCCTACTGATAAGGAAGATAAGGTAAGCAAATAAATGGGGAATTACGATACAATGAATAAGTACCTTATTATTGGGGATGGGGTAGGATAGTGGAAATAAGTACAAAGTATTAACAAAGTATTAAGGGGAGCATTTCCTTATTATGTGCAAGGGGCTTCCTGGAGGCAGTGAGTCCTTCCTTCCTTTCTTTTTTCCTTCCTTCCTACTGTACTTCCTTCTATCCTACTTCCTTCCTTCCTATTTCTTTCTTTTGTTCAGGTTTTATTTATTTATTTTTAGAGAAAGGGGAGTGGAGGGAGAAAGAGAAGGAGAGAAACATTAATTGGTTGCCTTTTGAATGTGCCCTGAGTCTGAACCCAAAACCCAGGAAGTGCCCTCACTGGGAATCGAACTGGAGACCTCTCTCTTTGCAGAATGATGCCCAACCAGCTAAATCACACCAATCAGGGTGAGGAAGTGATTTTTTAACTGAGTGGATCTTTAACATGAATCGTAATTAATCAGTGTAGAGAACAAGGAAGGAATATTGGTGAGCTTTCCAGGTAGACACAGCACTGCATTTACAAGGCCTTCCAGTGAGGGAAGAGAGGGCCAAATATAATCTGGAATCATGATCAGTTTAATGTGATTGACATATAGAGTTCATGTATGCACTCTCAGTGACAGGTGTTTCCAAAGAACTTGAGGTTTATTCTCAAAGTGTTCAACTCTGTTTTTCACATAGTGATATGTTAAGTCATGTAAAAGAAAGGAATGATCCTATTCCCGAGGCCTAGAATTAACAGTGATCTTAAAGAGGGTAGTAACTTTTTAAAGAAAGAATGGATCAGTCTGAATGTGATCACTATGAATGTGGTCAGCAATGAAACAAGGTAAAGGGAGGTGGTAACTGAGAGGAAAACTTTGGTTGCTTTGGTAGCTTAAAATGAGTCCTTTTCTTAGAAAAGGGGCTGCTCTTGGTGCCTGGGCCTTTCCAGTAGAATTCAAATAACATTAGTAACTGTTTGTGTTGAGAGGCACCATTTTTACCCATACCAGCTTATGGTTTACAATATCCTGTAAACCATACAATTTACTATTCAGATGTTTCATCAAGGTGATTTTATTATCCTACTGTCTTCATCAACCTGATTGAACTGTTTCAGAAAATTCTGGCTTAGAAACATAAAGTAGCTAATAACTTTATTGTTAATTTCATAAATTTTCTGATAATCCACTTAAGTCAATTTTAGATTATTCAAATTAAAGCAGCATCAAACATCTGCTTACTCTTCAAAAACTGTGTTGAAATTCTTTTTTCAAACCCTCCCCTCTCTGTGTCTACTAACCCTAAACTATTAGATCACAAATTTGTCTAATCACAATCAAGCCTCCCTTCTCACACCAAATGAATCCACCTTAAACTAGATCCTCCAAATCTTAAACATATTCTATCTTTGCCTTTCCTTTTCTGAAACACCGCCAAGGTTCTTGTCCAGGAGGCAACCTCACTCATTGCTGTAAATAATAAATTCAAGTCTGCTTTATCAGCAGGTTGTTTGGGTGTTTTTAGGGAGTAAATTACATATAAGATTAATTTCTTATTCCACCTACAAATGAGGCTTTTGGAAAAAAAAAACTTCATGAATTTGCATGTCATCCGTGGGCAGGGGCCATGCTAATCCTCTCTGTACCCTTCCAAGTTTAGTACATGTGCTGCCAAAGTGAGCAGCAAATGACGCTTTTTGCATGTGTGGTGACCAATAGTTTGGAACCATCGGCCTAAATTAACAGTCCCCCCAAAATCTCAGTTAACTTTCTAATTTTTTCTTTTTCTTTCAACCTGGTATATGATATTTACAGATAGCGAGACCTCAAGGAATGTCACTGTGGCTTAGTTGTAATTACTGTTTTTCAAATTTCTGGATCTGGAAATGTATTATGGTTTCAGCAATAAGTAAGTAAACTATGTATCCCAGCCAATCAGCCTACATCAACCAAGAAAGATTTTTGAAAAAAGCTGTATAGATTTTATGTAAATTTGGTATTTATGAGCACCAAACTTTTAGCACTGACATCTGCCTGAGAAAAAACTTCATTTACAGCAGTGGCAGAAATGAAGTTCACTGTGAACTAGTTTTGGATACCATATGCTTTAACATGCTGAAGAGGTGGGGAAAAGAGGCATTTTAAAAACAGGTTTTTCTTGCTCTCACTGTGGATGATGTTGCATGACAACATTGTGACATCATAACTTACGCTATTTCACTTGCTGTTGCACCAATATAGCATCAAGGAGTGCAACAGCACCTTGGACTTATGTCGTGCTTTCCTTCTGGGGAACTTAAGGCACTTCACAGGCATTTTCTTCCTAAACCTCACATCTCTCTAAGGTATTGCCAAACTGGAGACAACTTTCACAGTTTAATCATGTGGAACACATTGGTAAATATAGATGTGCCTTTTAGAAAGTTGCTTCAAAGTGTATTTTGCAGCCAACACGACGTTTCCCAGGGTGTGAACCAGGGGTGTAATGTAAAGCTTTTGGCCCTCCCCCACGTAAGTGGGGGGGATAGATGTGTGTGGCAGCACACAGTAGAGCCAGGAGGGAAGGAAGGTTGTGTGGAAAACGCAGGCTGACTATTCTGTTACGTGTCCTTCCCTTTTCTTCATGTCTCCACACCAGAGTGCCTCCTTTTCCTCCATCTCATTTGTTCCTCTTCCTCTTCAGCATCAAAAAAAGAAAACTGAGTTATAAAATGTGAGTTGTAATTAAGAGACTGGTTAGATTTTCAAGGCAGAACACAAAAGTCCATTTAACCTATAAGTCCTGTTGATTATAATCCTGGCATGTAATCAGTTCTTACAGTTTTGAAGGAAATGGGTTCTTAAGAAAGGTGAATGTGGCAACATTGCAGACATGTCTGATTCTTGCTCTAATCTTTCCACATCCATTGTGGAAGGGTGTGCTTTTTTCTCTCAAAATAGTTCTGCCCCTCATACCTCATGGTTTCTTTCCAAGACTCCCACACCTCCCAGTTTCCTAGAAAAGATCTCTTGATATAAAGCAGAGACCCGATATGAGTCCTAGTTGTATCTTGTAATAGCTGTGTGAACCCTCAGTGGTTAAACCTCCCTGAGCCTAATTTCTCATTTGTAATTCGTACATAATGCCTAACTCACACAGTTGTTGTGAAGATTAAATAAGATAATGAGTATGGGAGACCTGAGCTGCTGTCTAGCAGAGAGTAAGGCCAATTAGAATCATTCTGACTGTCCAGTTTTCTGGGGCTGATTGGCTTTACCCTTTCGGGTATGATCCGAACTAGATCCTTTTTAAGAGTGAAAAAGGGAACTCCAGGACAGCAGATATAAACTGGGACTGTCCAAGCAAAAAGGATGTGTGATTAATCTACACAGAGGGAACTTTCAGACGGGGAGTACCTGTGCTTATTTGTATGTGTTATTGTGGACAGGAATGCCTATATTTTGTGAATAAGAATATCATTGTATTGCCCACATACAAGTTGAACCCATATCATAACCCTGCATACAGCTTATATTGGGTTGGCCCAAAACTTTGTTGTTTTTTCTGTAAGATGGCTCTAGTAGCACTTAGTTGTCTTTAACTTCATCAGAAACAGTTTTGTTGGATTGTATTGTGACAGCTGTCATATCAGTGTGCATTTGAAAAAACTTGTCAAAATTGGTGAATTTTTGTGTAGCCATTTTAATACTGAAGATGAAAGAAAATATACAACATATTTGGCATATTATGTTTTATTATTTCAAGAGAGGTAAAAACACAAATGAAACACAAAAAAAGATTTGTGCAATGTATGAAGAAGGTGCTGTGACTGACTGAATGGGTAAAAGTGGTTTGCGAAGTTTCGTGCTGGAGATTTCTCAGTGGACAATGCTCCACAGTTGAAGCAGACCAGTTGAAGTTGTTAGTACACAAATACAGACATTGAGAACCGTCAACATTCACCATTTATGACATAGCCAACACACTAAAAATATCCAAATTAATAGTTATTGGTGAAAATGAAAAATGTGCCTTTTATTTTATAGAAAAGACCATAAAGATTTTTTTGGCTAATGCAACGCTATTTCCCAAAACGTGTTACCTTGACAACAGGTGGCATGTGAGACCATGTGAGGCGGTATGCAGTAAATGTTAATTTTTTAAAATGATAATGTCAAATTATAATTTTGGAAATAATTGTTTTAAAATAAATTTATTAGGTCAAATTATGAATAAACTTAGAGAAAGCAATTAAGTAAATCATAGTACAGTTGGATTACAGATATAGGAGGGTTGGCTTGGAATGACTGATGCTTGGGAAGCCATGCTTGATAGGATACAGGCAGTAGAATGAAAGAATAAGCTACTCAGTATTTGAATAAACAATGTTATAATATATCACCTTTCATTTCAGGAAAAATGCTTCGCAAGAGCTGGAGAAAAGATCAATACCCAATTGTGGCTCAGGTGAGGGGAATAGAAATGGAATAATTGCCACTGAAGATTATTAACCTTGAACACATTTCCTGGTAAGTCCTGAGCCTCACCACCACTTTTGTACATTATTAATGTAAATGATACATGAAGAATTGAATAAACTTGGCAAAATTTAATACATACACTGGTTTAAAGTTTGAGGGGATATTTTATTCATGTTTATCTTTTGAAATTTAAGATGAGACTTAGTTGGTCTTGAGAATTTCAGGAAGAAAGACTCCCCAAATTCTCTGAGTAACTCATTGAATTCCCTGGGATCAAAAAGGTCTTCTTAATATCTAGCCTTAATCCCTTCTAGTTCAAGTGCAGTTGCCAAAGAAACAAAAACTGGGAAGATGCTATCCTTCTGCCTCTTGATTCTTGCTACAAAGACACCAACAGTAGTGGCTTCCTAATCCTCACCTTGCTTTGTTTATATTCCGTTTTCTTTTTGTTTGTGGCTTCTGTCAATGAAAAACATGAATGCTCCTTATTGTTTTTGTTTGTTTACTTGAAGTGGAGACAATTTGGATAATGTATCACACTTGGGGATGAATAATGACTAGAGGTCAGCCATTAGCAATTATACTCTTTCCTAAAACCCATCAAAATAATTGAAAGGTGGTTATTCACAGATTCTGTGTGCACTCAAGCTCAGTGTCTGGAAAAGTTTACAAGTATTAATGCATGATTTTATGTGTATTTTCAGAGTTTTTTTCTTGTGAAACTTTGAAAAATGAAGAGAATTAAGCTGTTTCTAAAAAGCCAAAGCAGCCTGCCATCTCTTTTTCTTTTCTGGGCTACGGTCCAATTTGCACAGCAGTTGCAAAGAAAAAGCAAACGCATCACTAGATTCAGCGAGAAATATTGTAACAGTATGTAATCTCTGTCAAGATAAAATTGCTTTGTGATTTACATTACAATAAATCCTGACCTTTAAGTGCTGCAGACTAAGCTAATCTGTGAAGTACTTTATTCCAACACTGAATCAGCGAGAGAAGCTCAACCAAATTGACTGTATTAGTCCCACCATAGTGTGGTTAAAGAGCCTATATATATCAAAGCAGATTACAGAGCATTGTTCTATGTGGACTATAATAAGTAGAATAATTGAAATATTCAATCTGTTTCATCATTGTGAAATAATAGAATTATTTTAATCTCCCTTCTGTTTGCCTATTATGAGAATTACAAGTAGCCTCATTAAATATCACTAGGGCCTGATTTAGATCGATGAGAACAAGGAAATTCAGAATTAAGGCTAAAATACCACATGACATTTCAACTTAATGTGCTTCTATGACTGTTATTTATTTTTATTTCCTTCCTTCCTTCCTTCCTTCCTTCCTTCCTTCCTTCCTTCCTTCCTTCCTTCCTTCCTTCCTTCTTTGTAAAATAGTTAAGGCATTATGTTGAATTTCTCAGTATCAGCTTTGAATTTTGAGATATTCGTTTGCCCAAGTCAAATGTTGGGCTATTTGTCCAAGTCAATCATTGGAAAATGCAATTTTCTCAAAGATATGATTTTTAAAAATTACTAGAATTTACCGAATTTGGGTAATTTTTGGCCATTCCGCCAAATATTTCTCTCTTGGCTTTCTTCGGAATTTGATTATACACATATCAGACAATTTTAGATTATCTCAGAGGTCACTGATACTTTTTCTTTTCCAGCCTTTCTTTTCTCTGTATGTTTCATTTTTGAGAGTTTCTACAGCATGTCTTCCTATCCATTTTTTTTTTTTTTTTTACTTTTTGCAGTGCTTAATCTGCTATTCATCATATCCAGGATATATATATATATATATATATATATATATATATATATATATATATATATATTTCAAGTACTAAGTTTTTCATCTCTAAAAGTTCCAATAAAAATGCCTTCCATTTCTTTCCTCATCACCCTCCTGTTTGCTGATTGTATCATCTCTCGCACATGTGCCCCTTTTCCTGCTTGGTGAATATCGAGTGGGTACTGGATATTGTATTTTTGTTTTTGAGAGCTGTATTTCTTGGTATTTCTTCAAATAATGTTGGATTTTTATTCTGCCACACAATTAATTTCTTAGGAATCAGGTTTTTGGGGTTTTTTGTTTTGTTTTTTTGAGACTGGGCTTTAAACTTTGTTAGGCAGATCCGTAACAGCTTTTAGTCTAGGACTAATTTGACCTGTGGCTAACGAGGTACCCTCTGAAGACTCTTCCTCATGTGTAGTGTATTACAACGTCTTTCCACTCTGGCTGGTACAAACATTTCTATTCTGTCAGAGCTGTGGGGATTGCCTGGCTTACTGCTTTCTGTTGCTTCTTTATTTGTCAGAGGTACTGTCTTCTCTTGCATGTACAGATCAGTACTCATCCAAAGATATGCTGTAAATCTTCCGCTGAGCTCTGAAAATCTCTATCTGTGTAGCTCCCACGTCTCTGGTGCTTTACCCTAGAAGTTTTATTTGTCTTTATTTCCCTGTATTTCAACTTCTGTCCCTTCACCTCAGGGAGACCATAGCTCAGTTTGGGTTCCCTCCCCCTCTCTGAGAATTGGAAACTGTCTTCAGGTAGTCAGTCAGCTGGAGCAACGGTAGAGCTCATGTTGTTCCCTTTTCTTAGGGACCACACTCATGCACTGCTTATTGTTCAAGGTCTGAAGCAATTCTTTCTATACCTTTGTCAAGTTTTTCATTGTTTAAGACGGAAGGCTCCCCATTACTCTATCATGGACAGAAACAGATGTCTCAAATAACTGGTGTTTAAAAGTAGTTTAAGATTTTTATCTAATCATTTGTTCACAAGTTCTTGCTAGTATACATTTCTGGAAACATCGAAATAAATAATAAGAAGGTCATTGAAACAAATTCTGGACCCATAAACTGTAACAATTGTTAATGCTCATTGTCCAACCACAAAGCAATTTCATGATTGCAAAGCATGGACACCATAATTACTTCAGTAACTAAAAATCAGATTTTTTTTTTCTATATACAAGAAAGTATGGAGTGCCAGATGCTGCCTCCATTGTTTCTTAGGGTAACTGTTTCTTTGCTCTATTTTAAAGTTACATTGAGTTCAGGGAAATAATTTTCATCTTAGTAAGGTAAACTTTTTTTGTTATTTTGTTTTCTCATTTTAGATTTTTATAATAAATTTATAGGGTGCCTTAAGGGCAGCATAATTTAAATTATAGGGGGCCACCTAAGAAACACACGGGGGACAGACCACTCCATTCTGCCTTGGAGCACTATTATCTAGAACCAGAATTGTTCATGAGCCACTCCATTATAAATAGAGATGTCCTCAGGGCACCATGTCAATGAATACTGGAGGGTCTTCTCATACATTTTGAGGGGAAAATAGCAGTTTTGATATCCCCAAGATGAGAAAAAATATTCCTGATGCTAAAAGGATACTTGAGCACTTAACTGAAACACAAACATTTTTAAGTCAATTTTATAGTTCCAAACAATTTTAAAATTAAAATACAGTGATTTTTTTTAGATTCACTTGCTTTAGTGCTGAAAAGGAGAACAAAACTAATAGTTTGAAGGAAAGATTATATAAAAATATTGATAGATTGGTATAGATAAGGTTACACACACATATATGAATAGTCTTTCAGGCTGCTATTTATTTTCTTAATTAAAAAAACCCTGACAACAAGTGGACCACATTTTCTACAACCTAATCTGCAGACTAGAGCATAAGAATAGCTCACTGATCTTTTGTGACATCAACTAAATCAACATATATTTCTAACACTACCATTTTATTTTTTATTCAGATGAGCCTTATGTCTTTCCAATATTTCAAGGGCTTTGCTGGGCTCAGGTCTGTCACACACCCCTCCACCTTCTTGCACACAAACGCTGACTGCACACATTTTCTTGTTCCTGTCTATTTGATTTGGGAGTTCAGTGGGGTATCTTATCACTTGTTTTGTTTTAGATGTTGGTCTGTGGGTTTTTGGTTTAGCTGTCATAGTTGTTTTCTGTCACACAAAACTGGCCCACTGCCACAACTCTCCTCCCAGAATTTCCCCCACCAAAACTTCTTAAAGATTTGTTTCTACATCTGTTAAGATAAAAAGAATGGAAAAATCTCTTAATACCTTTTTCAACTCTAAGATCTGTGAGTGGATAAAGTCTATTTGGACACAACATTTTGGAATAAAGGAGTATATGAGGTACTGCATGTCTACCATTAAGTTGCTGGGCGCTATGATTCTAGTTTCTCCCTTTAGTCAGTACTCATCCTTATATTTATCCATCCCCATAACAAACACTGAGCCTCTACTATGTGATTCTTTTGGTTTGCCAGATACTTTTCAGGTTTGCTGTGCTATTTGAAGCTATAAATAGTCATACTATAAATGTCTTTTCTCAGATATATGATCACCTAAGTAGAGCTGGTTGTTACTTAGAGGTGAAATGTGAGTGTTATGAGGTTTTTTTGGGGGTGAGGAGGAGGTGTGAGATTAACTATTCCAGCTTTATGACATAGAGGATATCTTGCCTGCCACCACAATCTGGACTTAGCATGAATTTTCTGTAGGATTTAAGAATCAGCTAAAGAAAGCCAATTGAAGTCACCATTGGGTTAGTAGTCAGATGTTGGGAGCTTGGAAGAATTTAATAAATCTAGGCTCATGGCAAGTCACTGGGGAATATTACCTATAGACGTGGCAATTTAGCGTTATCACATAGCCTTCTGTAGGCAGCTTCTCTGAGGAGGGACAGTCTTATTGAATAGTTGTCAGGAGAGGCTTCAGCAAACAGGGGCGAAAGACACACTCAGGGAACACACAAGGCACAATTCCAGGCAAAGTTTCATTCCTCCAAAGGATTATGAGCTCAACAAATGAAGATAACTTGCCTTTCACCACATTCCCTGAGGTCATAGAATTTATATAATAAACATTTATGGAATACTTTCCATGTACCCATCATTTTGTTAGGTTCTTTATCTTTTTATCTTAATGTAATTTTTTCTTAAGTCATACTTGCACATGCTTAAAAAAATCAAACAATACTTTGAGACTCATTAAAAAATAAAGCTGGCCCCTGTTTTATTTCTCTTCTCATTCATTTTCTCTAGAGGCAACTACTTAAATTAGCTGTTTATTTTAATAAATACTAAAATAAGTATTAGAGTCAGGTGGAGCAGCAGACATGCAGGTGGAACTAACACACAGGTGAAAATCTCAGAGTGAGAGCTGCGCCATGATTGAAGATTAACCAGGGCGGATTAGGGCCGAGAACAGAGGCCTGTAGAAGGTAACAGCTTTCATTGCTGCTTCTTTTTTTTTTTTTAATTATATTTTATTGATTATGCTATTACAGTTGTCCCATTTTCCCCCCTTCATTACCCTCCACCCTGCACACCCCTCCCACCCACATTCCCCCCTTTAGTTCATGCCCATGTGTCATAAGTTCTTTAGCTTCTACATTTCCCACACTACTCTTGCCCTCCCCCTGTCTATTTTCTACCTACC